>PVLD010030621.1:0-16633 GCA_004027595.1 Dinomys branickii
CCTTTTGGGTTACACCCGCTCTGAGTGGCTTCTTCCAACAAGGTCCCACCTCCTAATTGCACATCTGCTGGCTCTGAATATGTAAGATACTCTGGGGATATTTTAAACCAGACAAGAGACCAAACAGAGTCCTTGAGTAGCCTTCCCTAACTCTGTATGAGAACCTAATTTGAGCAGTGTAAAGAATGGACTGTGATAGACAGAGAGATGCCTCACTCAGACCCCACTTCACTTGTGGGAGTGCGGTCATCATAAAGCTTCTACCAGTCAGCTCCTCAAGGACTGGTCTCAGCTGTAGAGAATGAGGCCACCTGAAGTCATGCCTTTAAGATGTGGTTGCCTTTATGGGGCAGCCTGCATCTGGTGAAAGAGCAAAGCCAGGGTATGGAAGCTTGGTCACATTGACCTGACATGGATAGTTATGACTGCATTGTACTCTGGCTTCCCCCTCTGCCCACCCTTAGTTCTTCTCTTTGGATGCAAGTACGCAGTGCACATGGCACCCTATCTGAAGTGCTGCTTCTGGAGAACCCCACTGTTGCCCCACGCCTCCTGTTTGTAAATATGCTAGCTGTATTACAATTCTAGGACTAACATTTCAAGAAAATTTAGTGCAACAAATATTGAAATAAATGAAGATTAATAGAAAGTAACCCAAGTATAGAAACTTTCTTATCTCCTTGCTTCTGTCCTTTACGCCCATCAACTGGTGCCATTTACTTGGCCCTGCTTAAAATCCAGGACCCCATCCTCCTTAAGGAAGCCCTTGAACTTCACACCTAAGTAACTAGGTTCTCAAGTCATTTATTAATGACCAAGTTTCCATCTGGTATATTATTCCCAGAACTAAATCTTTTCCTCTGTGTGGCTTGTTCACCTAGGTGATTTTAGGCTGCTGTGTTAGAAAAGAAAGTACATGATTCCTAGACATCTTTTGTTTCCTATCTTTGCTCTCTTATTTACCTCTTTACATTAGCATGTAGCTTTCTACAAGGTATTTATACAAAAACCTGAAGGTGGTTCTAGTTTTCCTCTGCACAGACTCTCCCATCCTTTCTTATTTGGTTTTCTCCACATTCTTCTCTCACCTCTCATCCCTTTCTTCTTCATCTTTCTCCTCCCTTTTGTCTTCCTGCATTTCTTGATTCCTACATATCAGCAGAGTACACTCAGAGAAATGAGGACATGGCCTCTCCTCTCAGGAAGCTCCCAGTCCATGGGTGGATGGGTGTGGCGGGGGAAGACTCAGGCAAAAACATGCAATCCCCAAGCAAGTACCCAGTCCTGGTTAGTGCGGGCAACAGTCTCTGTGGAGCATGGTATGCCGCCTCTCGGAAGAGCGGGGCTAGGTCTGCGTGTGGGTGGTTGGGAGAATGCACAGTGAGCCTCTGAGTCCACAGTGTGGCTTCAACCAACTATAAAGTATTTTTAGAAACTTTATCTGTGCTCAATACATACAGATTTTTGTTTCTTGCATTATTTCCTAAACAATAAAGTGTAACAGTGATTTAAACATCTGCATTATATGAAGTGGGATGAGTGAGCTGGAGATGACTTAAGCTGGAGGATATACATAGACTATATGCAGGTATGACACCCTTTTATCAGACACTTGAGAATCTGCAGATTTTGACATTTATGGGGGATCTGCAGCCTATCTGCGGACATGATAGTCATGTTTCCCTTTATATTCTTGGCTATTTAATGTGTTTATTTTGAGGAATTCAACCTCTATATAAGTGATACACAAATGTTATTAATTTACCGTTTCTTTCATGTAAATGACCATTTATAATGTGTTTGAAGGGTATTTGAAAACAATTATTTCAACATGAAATTTCTGTCTGAAATCTTATCTCTGCACTGTTAATTTGCCCTGTAAACCATTTCATACCAGGAGGCAGGAAAACCAACTTCATCCTAGGTCTTCAGCACATCATCTCAAAAATCTTAAGAGGTATAGTAATCAAAGAAGTATAGTTTTGTGTTTGTTTCCATATTTCTTTCTGGATTCTGAGTACAGGCATGTAGATTTTTCTCAACATATATGAAACTTTGCATTTGAAAAGACTAATGATATTTCTTAGTCAGAGCACAGCCTGTCAGAAGGTACAATTTCTCAAACCTGAGATTTAATGGCTTGGAGCTGATTCTAAAACTCTGTAGTGCCAGTAACATTTCCTCCTCTAAATGTTTGTGTGCTTTCTACCCTCTAGGTATGATGGTTTGATAGTACCCCACATTCCCAGGAGTTTCTGGGCCGTGGTAATGTCATCCTTTGTCATGTACCAGGTATTTAACTTAATTTTCCCATTTTTTAAAAAAGAGAGATAGGAAAGATAACTATTTCATTGCTAATCTATGACAGCAGTTTCTTTTACAAATACCTGATATAGTAATACTTGAATGGTTGATTGAATGGTTGATTTCATGATATTGATCATTTTAATGCCATATTAATACTTCACACATCATTTTCATGAATAGTCTGATTGGCAAAAACTTTCTACAGTTTAGAGCTAAGTAGAATTGGTAAGCACAAATAACACAATTAAGGCCAGGGATATAGCTCAGTGGCACAAGTGCCTTCCTGGCAAGCACAAGGTCATGAGTTCAATTCCTTGAACCACACAAAAAAAGAAATAACACAGTTATTATTACAATGAAATATCTTACAATTACCTAGCTTTCATAATCAAGATCATCAACCAAAAGAAATCCAAACAGTAGATAGCAGAACTAGTCATCCTGACTTAGCAGAGGCTATGAATAATTTAGGTTTGTTACAACTTTTGTGTTCCTCACTCACCACAAACACAGAGATAAATCTGATTATTAGCTTTTGAAAAATAACACCTAATTTAAAATAAAAATAAGTCCCTCAGAAATCATGGAACACTGCATATTTATCTTGATTTATTCCAAGTTCATTCTCCTTGTTATGAGCGTTATTCACAAAGAAGAGTATTTGCCATCCAGAATCTCTTGCAGAGAAATGGATGGAATTCAGTCAGTACCTGCACAGTACCATGGTTCACTTCGTAATTTACAACAAAATTATACTATGAAACAACACCTTCCTACTCAACAGCTAAGGTGTTCTTCACAGCAGGAACAAGCACAGTACTTTGTTTATTTATTTATTTATTTATTTAAAAAAATAAAAGTACAAAAACATACGAACAAACAGACACCAATTAGCATAAAAAATAGTACAGTCACAACTAATCTACAGACAAGGTGACATGGTCTCAACAGTGGTTATTGCTTTATCCATTGATATCTTCGAAGAGTAAATATATGAACCCATATACAGACATGCAAATTTAGTCAGACAATTAATCTTCTCAACAACAGAAAAAATACAAAAACCAAAAATCCAAAGACAAAAAACAAAACAGGCAAACAACAACAACAACAACAAAAAACACCAATGGTTGCTGCTTTGCATATTGATATCTTCGAAGTGTGTGTTCAGGATAACACATACAGACATACAAGATTGATCAAATAACCTATCATTGATTATTCCTTAGCATTAAGTGATATAATACAATAGTAGAACCATGTTAGCCCTCCTGCTTATATGTATATTCATATATACATACATACGTTTTTGTCTCTTTCTTTTCTCCTTTCCCTCGTCCCATCTGTTCTTTGTTTTAGAACAGATTTCCTTCATGACTCTTAGTTTATATTCCCATGCTCGGGTTCTTACACCAGTGATACAATACGTTGCCTGCACATGTATCGCTGATTTATTTCACTTATGAGTATGGACTCCAGTTTTGACCACCTGCCTACAAAGTCCCCAAAACTGTCTTTCTTTATAGCTGAATAATATTCCATTATATAGAAATGCCACAATTTTTTAATCTAGTTTTCTGTGGATGGGCACTTGGGTTGCTTCCAAATTTTAGCTATTACAAATTGAAGCACAGTACTTTGCCTCCCAGATACACTGGGTCAAAACAACAGCCCAAGGACTTGGTGTGGGCCAGCGCAAGGACGCTCAGATGCTGTCCACAGTCAGGGCAATCCTGAAAAGTGAAGAAAAGTCCCCTAAAACAGCAAGAGCCCAGTGGCCACTGTATGGCTCAGAGTTCCTTGGACAAACAATCCCCCCCCACCCCCAGTGTCTCCATGAAGACTGTCCATTCCAAAAATGCATCAAGACCCCATACATCACCCACAAGGTGAATGCTCCAACTTATTGGTTTTACCTAGTCAGAAAAATATATCAAAGTCCCTGAGAAATGATGCTCTTTGCCCACAAAGCCAAAAAAATCAAATACCTATCACATCTCCTGTTAATGCATTTGACATAAATTGCATTTAAACTGAACTAGGGTGTGATCACATAGCTGTTTGATAACAGCCATTTGTGTGCACTACTCACTTATGCTCTGGGTTTATTACTGATATTATTCTGCACAAAATGGGAATCTTCTCATGTTGGGAAATTAACTTGGTCTTAATAGAGAAAGTCTTGAGGTCACAAAAATGGTACAATTAACTCTACACTTTCTATCTCCAAGTGTCTGTGTGACTACAAATTATAAAGTGCATTTATAGTTACAGATCATCAGAGTATTTGGAAAATTCAGTTAATTATGTTGAGACAAATCATCTAGAATTGACTTTGGCTTTAGACTGAATTATTTGCCATCTTGTGTACACATATGAGGAGGCCTGAGGGGCAGAATTTGGTGGGACTGCCAAGTCTGAGAAGGAAAGAGGATGGTTATAGACACAGGGCCAGTTCCCTGAACTTACTTTAAAAACGATTGCTTTAGGACAACCCTGCTAAAACCTAGCATAGTGCACCTCTACTTCCATGTATAACTCAGATCAACATACGTCATTGCTCTGAGGATTAAAAAGGAGCAAAATGAAACACAATGGACCAATATTGTGTGGAGGAACAAGACTCCACAAGAGAATCTGTCTTGTTTTCTTAATCTGTAGCTAAAAAGTAGTCTGTTTTCTTTCTATATAATTTTTTGCAGGAAGGACCTGACTTCAGAATCACAAAGCAGAATTTACCAAAGCAGAAAAATACCTTGGGGAAACACATTTAACACTTACCTGAAGTGTGTCAAACAACTGAACTGCCTCTTTGCAAAGGGCTGTGGGGGGAAAAAGCACGCATACACACACACACACACACACATGCACGCATGCATGCACACACGTACACACACACACACACACGCACGCACGTGCGCTGCATGCTGAGAAGTCAGATGGAAGTGGTAACTGTGCAAACATTGTATTCTCTTTCTCTTTCATTCCTCCACATTCTCTGCTACAACTTTGTCCCCTTTTTGTTTTCCCTCTTCCCCCAACTGCTTGCCTCCTCCCACCTACCTCATTCTTTTCCTGTCCAAATGGTGCCAACGGTCCAATCAAAGGCAAAGAGGAGAAAAGAAGCAGTTTTGGATCAGAGACTTGGCAGGCGGTAGGTTTGGCTGAAACAAAAAATGAAATTTGGAGCTAGCTTGGGCGGGTAGGCATGGAGATGACGCTCCACCTCCGGAGATACAACTCAGCGTCAGACCAAGCAGAAGGCCAGATGAAGGGAGAGTGATGCAGTTAGTCCCAGAGGAGAGCAGAGGGCCTGACACATTCCTGTGCAGGAAAAGGATGTGACAAGGTTAGTATCAGAAGGACATTCCCATAGGGAGTGGTCCTGACTGGGGCATCAGTTAATTTTTCTTTATCAAAGTACAAAACTGCCCAGTGTCTCAGTCCGAGGTCATAGAATCTGTAAGTGTCCTAATTAACAAAAAACTTTATTGTTGATGGGAGTTATTCTCTCTGAATGACATGGAGGTGCTTCTGAAAGCACCCCTAAATGTACGCACAGCCATTTCTTGTCTCTATGTGAGTCAAGGTGCCGCCCGGGAGACCCAGGCTCCTCCAGGGCTCAGGTGAAGCATCTCTTCCCCAAGTGCCTTCCCAGTCCTCCTCTGTTTGGGTACTCTCCTCTGCCATGGCTCACAGAAACACCCAGCTCATCTCATCTGCTCACTCGGGTGCCTGTCTGCTCCACCCCTTTCCCTTCAGTCCCTGCCACGTCCCTTTCCCTCATGTAGTGCAGCACAGAGCAGATGACTGCGGCCTGGCTCAGCCTCCCAAACTCCAGGCACACAGGTGGGATGTTCAGATACCATCCTCAATCTTTACTGGAGAACACTGTTTACCTATTTGCTTTCAAATATGTCTCATTCTAAGAAGGGGCCAGACTGCGAAAGGAAGATTCACAGAGACAGAATTCGGGTATTTGTGGCTCTGACATCCCACGATCTCTGTGCTAAACTCCCTAGAAGGAAGAGGAGATAGAGTCAAAGAAACTGCTAGGGTTATACAGAAGATTTAAAGGCTGGAGAAAACTATTACCCCCCTCTCCTAGACGATCTACATGGCCTAATCTAACCAAGCACTCAAAACATCAGAACCCTTGAACAAAACAAGGCCTTTTAGTTGGCCCAGCAAATATGAAAGTAGCAAAGATGGTGACCTGCAGTATCCTCAGTCTCCCTGGTCTTGTCCAGGATGGACGTGGTTACTTGACAGACATGATGTGATGACCTCCCAGCAGGGATTGGATTCTCCACCTTCAGACCTCAGCACATTATCTAATCATGCAGGGTGCGGGATGAAGTGAGAGTGATGTGAGCCTCATTTCTTCAGTGTTTTTCTTCCAAGGGTGGTTATTCCGGAAGCTGGTGCTAATTTTTCACCGTATGACTTATACTGAAGGGTCACCTGGTAAAAGCAGGGGCCTGAATCTTATTAGCTCTGTTGCTTTATCTTTAGTGAAATTCATAAGACATTGGAATTAAAATATCATGTAAACACTGGATGCCCAATGTAAGCTTGTTTGTTCCCATTTTCAACACGGAGTCCACACAAATAAAACAATTCCTGTTTCCTCTCTTTATCTCCTGAAGTATAATGACAGCCACAGACAATATTTAATAAATTCCTTGTACATCTCGGCAAGAAGGAAAGTAAAGAATATTTCTGTCATTGAGTTGGAGAATCCTAAGGACTTCAAGTGTGACACAAACAGCAGGAGAGAGGAATTTTCGAATGGCTAAAAGAGGAAGAGCAGAGTGAGAATAAAAGCTCACGGCTTTTACAGAAAGCAGGAAAGAGCACTGCTTAGCAAGTTGGGTCTATAGGTGGTAAAGAGGAAGATGGAGGTTCACACTGTTCTTGTATGATCCTGAATCGGCGGGGAATGGGTGGACCGTTGGATACCACACTTAGCACTGTATGTTAGATATTAATTTGTCCTCTGGCTAAGTCTTGTGCTTAAACAATACAATTTCCCATGTTCATGTCTGTGATCTGCTCATGTAGTGACCACTGAAGTATGGTCCTCATCCCCAGGTGGATGGTTGGCACTCATGCGCAGGGCCCTGCCTTAACCTTGGTTTATAATGCTCAATTCTTTGGTCTCATCCTAGTTTCAGTGATTCTTTCTGGGTTCATGTTTTCTCTGCCTGCTGTAAGAAGGATGACACTTAGCTTTGCTCTCGTGATTAGAAAGCTTTAATCTTGTGATTAGAAAGCATGACTCCCCCAGATGTGCAGGTCTCCATAGAAGGTTGATTTGGTTCCAGCTTGTGAAAGATAAGTCTAGCTTATGGCTGTTCTCAGGGTCTACTCCATTCATCAGCCTGTGGAAGATATTCTGGTTCAGAGGAAGAAGAGGCATTGAATTGGCTATGTGGAATTTAAGTGATCGTATAAAGAGACTTAGAACTGGAATAAGACTTTCCATCCATCAGTTATTTACCCATCAAATATTTACCCAGCACAGGTTTTTTTTTTTTTTTTTTGCCAGCTATTAGGTATATTAGCATTGTAGAGATGAAATGAGGCAAGACCTCCCAATAGAGTACAGAAGACTTTGCTCAACAATTTCTTTGGAAGAATAAGCAGAGGCTTGTGGGAGAGGATGCTTCTCACCTAATCTTGGAACTACAGGGCTTGGTATTGGCCAAATTTCAACTGTGCAGAGCTGAGTAGGAGCTGGATAGGCCGAGAGAGGAAGGATGGCATATCAGTGGGAGGGACAGTGTGAACAAAGCAATGGAGATGAGTGTGATATACGACAAGGGGAGGGGAAGTTATAAAATGTCCAGACACTTTTAAGAAAATGCCACATCTGAACAAACCAGGACATGGTACAGAATGTGTGATGCCTAAAGCCAGGGTGAGCCTCATGTAATTTCTCAAGGGTGGTCTAGAGCTGGGGAGTCTGCGGAGCCTCCCCTCCCAGCACCTTGAGTTTCTCAGAAAGTGTAATGATAAACCCAACATATCGATCATCTGGCTATAGGTAGCGCCTTTGGCATTTTTGATGAGCAGTGAAGTTCTATCAATGGAAAAGAAAATGCTATTTGCCTTCTAATACTTCTCTCTTAAAAGGATGGGGGTGGGGACTGTAAACAAATGTCTGTTTTCATCCTTCATTTGTTTGGAGTCATGAAACAGACTGTATTTCTTGCCTGCTGTTGCTTACTAAAAAGACAGCTTTCTCCTTTCCCACTCTGCGCCGCAGCCTACTAATTAGGATAAGCTGTATCCAGCAAGCTTGGGATTCCTTCCTTTCTGTTTTGTCTTCCCCATCTCCTCCTCTCCTGGCTTTTGAAAGCGAGGACAGGTCACTTGCTTTTGTCCTGAGCATACGGATGAAATGTCTGGTGAATACACATATGTGTGTACACAAAGGCACGAAAGCACATTTTAAATCGGAAGTGTCTTGTTTTCCCTGTGTTTTTAACTGTGGAACTCACACTCCGCCCTCTTAGGCTGGTCTTTCAGGCCCCTTTATTTCTCTGTGTCTGTGCTTCTGTGGTGCAGGATAACAGCTATTGTTTCAGAACTACAGGGCAAGAGGACCTCAAACGCCAGAGGTCTGCATTATATCCATATCTGTAGATTTGGATGGCAAAGCCGAGGTTAGAGGGAGGTAAGAGCAAGTGTTTCCCTGCACTGAGCCCAAGTCCTCCTAGCAACATGGGCACAATGGGCGCCATTCAGAGCACAGAACAGGCCCTGGCAGCAGAAGCACCGACACACCCGTGCACATCTCACACAATGGGCCCGAGCTGCGACCTTGCTCAGCGGGATGGCACCCGCTTCTCTGCGGTTATTGTTACAGGACAAAAAGGACTTTGTTTCCTGTGTATCTATTGAGCCTTGCATGTTAACATTTCTTTCTTTAAAAACATAAAATAATTGTTTTCCCATTCTTTATTCTACTCTCTGAGGTGAACAGACTAAGTTCTAGAATCAGGAAATCCAATGGTGAATGTGAAATGGTTTGTAGGAAAAGAGGAGAGGAGATAGAGGCCGAAAGATTGAAGATACTCTTGTTTTTTGCAGCTCTTTAATCATGCCATTGGGTATGTAGGGGAACATACAGGTGAGGTAGCCAGCTTAGTACTTCTGCATCAACTAATGAGTTGTTAATGGTCCAGGAAATGACCCAGCCCAAGGAGGTGCTCCTCTGCTGGTTGGCACCTTTAGCCCGGAAATCTCTTCTCTCACTTTGAAGAGATATCCCAGTGCCCTAGCGACACGCTGACCCTGTGTGAGTACCACATGGTGTTTGTGGAATCCCCATGTCAGCAGGCTTGTTTTATATTTGTCACTTCAAGACAATTGTTTTCTTAGAACTTCTTTTACTGTCTTACAACTTGTTATCTTTTGCTTTGGGTTATCAGGGAGCAGTGCAAAACTCTACATTATGTTTGAACTGATCATTTTTTCCCCTCGGGAAGGTGACTTGCTTATGCTTCTTGGGTCACTAGATACACAATCTAGAGCCAAGCAATGCAATAAGAACCTTGGGAACTTGTGTAGCTAACATGATGGCTCTGGATTGTGATGCCTCAGCTTTATCTACCATCACCAGAGTCAATTAGTGGAGCAGTCCAGTAGGAAAATAAGGCCTCTGGTTATTTCTTTAATCTGTCTCACATCCTACCCTCCCTTGGGAATATGCTTGAACTTTTCCAGCCCATGGTATGCTCTCACATTCTCAAAGAGTCTTCTTGTGGGAAGTGAAAAGATGGGAATAGTTTTATCTAAGAGGAAGAAATATAAAGGAGTAACTTTAAAAGAATGACTGTAAAGCAGTTTGACCAGAGTCTCCATTCTCCCTTGTGCCCTCAAGGGTTTGCCAAAGTCCAGATCTCTGTTGACAAAACTTCTAGAATCAGTTTGATTAATTCTGGGCATAGAAATGACTATTTTTAAAGATTAAATGGCTCTAATTCTACTTGAGATCCTGGGCTATTTTGGGTGCTGTTATGGGTTGGTTCTGGATGTCCTCCCAAAGCCTCATGCAGTCATGAGGCAGGCTGCTAGAGTTTATGATGGATTCATGGGTGTGAGCACTACGCCAGACCTGGGGCGGGTAGTTTGCATATGTAAGGGAGGGAAAGAGGCTGTTTGCCACCACTCCTCCCTTTTGCTCTTGCTGATTTTGCTGTTTTCCACAGCCATGAACTGTTGCCCTCTGCCATGTGGCACTCTGCCTTGGAGCCAGCCAACTCCACAAACTGTGAGCTAAATACACATTCCCTTCCTTAATTCTGGGTGTCAGGTATTTTGTCTCAGCAATGACAGAGGTACATTTCTCAAGTTTGAGATAGCACGGGCAGCCTTCCGAAGACTGCTCTTTCATCCTCAGCGCTGCACCGGAAAGTGGAAAAGTTCTGTGGCAGGGCCTTCCCTAGAGTCTTCCAGTTTAGGAAGCCTGGTTTTGGCTGTCGCTGTGCTTCTCTGTGAAATTAGCATTTTCTCCTTAACTGACTTTTTGTTTTAAAAGAAAGGGCCGTTTATTAAAATAGATGACATAGCAGCTAAATATAGTTTAGGAACATAGGAACATACTTTCTTCTTGGGGTAAATCTGTGACTATCAAAGAAGCAATAAAGCTTGGGTTGAAGAAGTGCCCTGTGGATTTGAATCCCAGCTTCACCTCTCATGATTTGTGAGTCCCTAGGCAAGTTAGGTACCATTCCAGATGCTTACTTTTCCTTTCTGTAAGACAAGTTGGAAGTGGGGTTGGGTAAGATATGTCTACTAAAAGAGTATTGTGGAATCATCTATGAAACACTTAAAAGAATCTCCTAGTTAGCCTCAGTGCTCATTAACTGGTGTGAATACAGAACAGGTGGGCACTGAAAGTCTGTACAAGAGCCTTCTCAGCATTGCTTACTGTGATCTTTCTTCACCCATGTGGTAGTCAGCCACAAGAAGATGACCTACTTTGTTCTGGTAGCTATGCCTGTGGCCAGGAAATCTGTCTGCACCCTTTTCTTTGTTTGACCTGTGTGATGTCAGGGAAGAGATCAGTCTAGTGCATGCATCCCTGAAATACTTATTCCCATGATCACTTTCTTTAGACAGGAGAATTTCTAGTACATGTGCTGCTGAAGCGGGAAAATTTCTTGGTGGCCACACTAACAAGTTGCCTTTCTCATTTCTGGTCAGTCCAGTATTTTAATAATGAAGCTTACATCTTATTGTGAAACATTTCAGCCTAGTCCTTAATCATAGATTTGGGTCAGAAGTAACAAAGAAAAGTCAAATCAAATACCTGACATCATAATAATTTATAAACGTTTTTATTATGATGGTTTTTAAATAATGCAAATGATCTCTTTCATGAAATTGGTTTGAATGTGGTCAAAGATAGAATTCTTTCCCATCCTCTCCTAAAAGGCATGTATAATATTATTCTAAAAAACCTGAATATAAATACATATTTATAATATATGTAAAAAACTACACATTAATTTTAATGAAACATCAACACAAAACATGAATTGCAGCAAATGCTTTGTATCCATGTAAGCAAAGGGAAAGTACATTCAGGTGGTGTAGACAAGGGAAACAGTAGGGCTGGGTGTGGTGGCACACGTCTGTAATCCCAGCAGTCAGAAGGCTGAGGCAGGAGGATCACCCTGAGACCTTGTCTTTAAAGAAACAAACAAACAAACAAAAAACAAGAAAAGGAGAACAAATAGAACCTATCTAAGAGATCTGGATGAGAGTGTGTGGGCGAGACTGGACTTTGGAGCTGTCAGAGGCTGCTTAAAAGACAAAAGAAGGGAGAGTGTGCCAAGAAAATGGCCTGGATTAAAGGTTAAGAGATATTCTAGTTCTTTGCACTTGATACAGGCTGACTTGAACTGATTGTCTCCAAAGTTTAATTGCCCAGAAATTTCTGGCTTGGGTCTCATCCTTATCTCTGCCATGGAAGAGAATTAGTAGAATTGGTGTGGGTCTAGATAAAAGATTGTGTTCATAGGACTATCTTATGGCATCCCAGTGTCTGAATATGGTAGCAAAGTGAGAAAGAGATAAATGGGTCTACCACTCGGTGGCAGTCACACCTGTGATGAATAGTTTATCTCCTTGAGCTTCAGTTCTTCATCTAGGGCCCATAGATCAGCATCTGATACACAGAAAGCCTTCAGTAAGTATTCGCCAATCACCAGTCATCATCCTCCTCATCCTCCTCATCCTCGTCACAGAATGACAGAACTGCTCATCCCCACATCCCTAACGCATTATATATAACAACTTCAGTCTCTTCTGTCTAGAACCCTTGACCTTCCCATTTTGTACTTTGCCAACCCTAGACTCTACCAAGCCAGAACACTGCTGGTGATAACCACTTCTTCCTCACCCCTTTAAAGTACTTTACCTTCTAAAACCAATGAGTTAGGCTCATATTTAGAATTAAAATATTGTCATATAAATTATAAAAAAAAATCCAGGCACTGACGGTTGGTCCAAAATGGACCTGGGTGTCAGCTCTAGCCCAACGAACCATCTTTTACCCAAGAAAGGTTGATTAGTTGAGGAGATATACATCATCTTGGTTTCAAGTGCTATAGACCATTAAAAGGTATCCTGAAGTTAAAGATGTCGCTATTTTAATGATCACTGCTGAAGAGTATTAAAAAAAAAGTGTGCTTTCAGACTTTAAGACTTATTGCTTGTATTTTCACAGCTTTCTTAAAGTAAAAAGGGGTGTTGTGGAAAATGATAAAATTCATCATTTATAGCGAAATATTAATGTAGCAGCAGGAGATTCGATGAGGCCATCTATCTATGAGCATTCAGACTTCAAAGGAAGCATAAACACGAAATTAATGGTTTGTCTAGTGTAAGAGACAAATAAATGCAAATGTGGGCTCATTAATATCAAGTGGATGACTTCTTGGTTTATGGGGTTTGGATTGATTTTGTCAAAGGCCAATAGATTTATTTTTAAAAGTCTTTGAAATTTAGCATCCATACACCCATTACTGAGAGAAATAAAACTCACAGCACTCCCCCGACAGCCTCTCGTCCTCCTCTTCCTTCCCCTTTCCTGGATGGTGCTTACTGAGATAAAGTTCTCACATTAGGACTTACTTTCACACTGAAATATGTCCCTTGTAGGAGCTGCTATAAACGTCAGCATTTTCCACAGCATTAGTTTATGGGCAGAGTGAATTTTAATGGCATCATAATCTCATGGCAGTCAATTTCAGTGCTTGGGGGAAAAAAAACGCTATGGGGGTATCCATTAAATGGGCTTTGCATCACTTTTAATGCACCGAAATCTTGAAGTCTCTCCCTGTCTTCCCTATTTGTTTACAGGCAAAATAGTTTTTTTTTGTCCCCCCACCCCACTTCAGCCCAAGGTAGCATTAAACACTCTTATTTACCATTTAATTTTCTGACAAGAAGGAAAAAATATCTTTTCTCTTTCACTTGAACAAGGGCAAGAGTCCATTGGTTCTGATACTGCATGGGAAACCAAGGCAGACATTTTGGTTGGATTTTAGCTCTTTCTGGGTTAGTGGGTGCCTCCACCATGAAATGCTGCTGTTGTGTTTGTGGATGGGGTAGTTGGACCACTATAAGGGAAACAAAACACAGCAGCTCCTAGTCTTTCCAACCTAGTGTTCTATGATGTCTTTGTCCATCACTACCTCCACTTCCCATGTGTTCTTCCTTCCTGTTTCTATGGATCACATACATGAGTGTCGAGCATACATAGTATATGGGTTACTGTAAGTATTTAAAGCAAATTTTCATTTTCAGTCTCTCTTTTTGCTCTGTTTATCACCTTTAAGAGATAACAGATTACAAATCTAGCTTCATTTTCTGAATGTTTTAAGTTAACTGTATTTGTATTTTTAAAATCATTTTGTTACACTTCCATGCTTGAAAATCTCTGACTTTTCATTAGGTTTCCTGTGCACAACATACTAATTTGGAAAAAGAAAGTGTTCAGGGCTTGGTTCTGTAGTTGGTTCCTGTCTCAGTAACTTTTCTGATTGCTGAGACAAAATATCCAACACCCAAAGTTAAAGGAAGAAAGGTTTACTTAGCTTACTAGAGTTGGATGGCTCCAAGGCAGGGTGGCATGATAGAGGAGAAACAGTTCGTGGCAAAGCAGGGTAGCTAAAAGGCAGCAAGCACTGACAAGATATGACAACAGTAGCTCTTCTGTCCCTTGTGTTGTTATCCAGCATTGCACATCCTTAACCCTAGCATTGCACCTTGAATAAATCCCAGAATCACATTCTTTTATTTTGTTTAATTTTTAAAAAATAAAAGCGCAAAAACATATTAACAAACAGACACAAATTAGCATTAAAAAATAGTACAATCAAAACTGATTTACAGACAAGGTGACATGGACTCAACAGTGGTTGTTGCTTTACCTATTGATATCTTTGAAGTGTATATATATGAACCCAGATACAGACATGCAAAATTGGTCAGACAATTAATCCTCTCAACAACCGAAAAACACAAAAAACAAAAAACAAAAGACAAAAAAAATAAATAAAAAACCAACAATAGTTGCTGCTTTGCATATTGATATCTTCAAAGTGTGTGTTCAGGATAACACATACAGACATACAAGATTGATCAAATAACCCGTCATCAATTATTCCTTAGCATTAAGTGATATAATAAAATAGTAGAACCATGTTAGCCCTCCTGCATATATGTATATTCATATATACATACATACATTTCTGTCTCTTTCTTTTCTCCTTTCCCTCGTCCCATCTGTTCTTTGTTTTTGAACAGATTTCCTTTTGTTCTTTGTTTTTGAACAGATTTCCTTCATGTCTCTTAGTTTATATTCCCACCCTCAGGTTCTTACACCAGTGATACAATACGTTGCCTGCACATGTACCGCTGATTTATTTCACTTATGAGTATAGACTCCAGTTTTGACCACTTGCCTACAAAGTCCTCCAAACTGTCTTTCTTTATAGCTGAATAATATTTCATTATATAAAAATGCCACAATTTTTTAATACAGTCTTCTGTGGATGGGCACTTGGGTTGCTTCCACATTTTAGCTATTACAAATTGCGCTGCTATAAACATGGGTGCACATATATAAGAGTGATATGATGTTTTCAGATCTTCTGGGAAAATACCCAGAAGGGGAATAGCTGGTTTGAATGGAACCTCCAGACCTAGTTTGCTGAGAAATCTCCAAACGGCTCTCCACAGTGGTTGCACCAGTCTGCATTCCCACCAGCAGTGTAATAGAGTCCCTATTTCTTCATAGCCTCGCCAGCATTTGTTATTGGATGACTTTTTCATGCTGGCCAGTCTTACTGGGGTGAGATGAAATCTCGATGTTGTTTTTATTTACATTTCTCGAATGACTAAGGATGTGGAACATTTTCTCATATATTTATTTGCCATTTGTATTTCTTTATCTGAGAAGTGTGTATTCATCTCAGATGCCCATTTCTGGATTGGGTCTTTGAATTTGGACAGGTACATGTTTTTTAATTCTTTGTATGGTCTAGAGAGCAGTCCTTTGTCTGAGGGACAGCCAGCTAGGATTTTTTCCCAATTCGTGGGTTTTCTTTTTACTTTGCTGGTGATTTCTTTAGATGTACAAAAACTTTTCAGTAGGATGAGGTCCCAATTATTGATTCTTTGAAGCGTTTCCCTTGCAGCTTCATTTTTGTTCATGAACTCTCTGCCTACTCCTATGTCTTCAAGATTTTTACCTACTTTCTCTTCCAATAGATTTAGAGTTTCTGTTTTAATGTTGAGGTCTGTGATCCATTTTGACCTGAGTTTGGTGCATGGTGATAGACTGGGGTCTATTTTCAGTTTTCGGCAAGAGGCAAGCCAGTTTTTCCAGCACCATTCATTAAACAGCCCTTCTTTTTTCCAGTGGGTTTGGTTGACCCCTTTGTCAAATATTAGGTAGCTGAGTGGGTTTTTCATTATGGTTGCATCTTCCAGTCTGTTCCATTGATCCTCAGGTCTGTTTTATAACCAGTACCAGGTTGATTTTATTACAGTAGCTTTGTAGTATAATTTCAGGTCAGGGATTGTGATTCCACCTGATTTGTACTTATTGCCCAGGATTGCTTTTGCTATTCTGGGTCTCTTCTGGTTCCAGATGAATTTGAGGCATATTTTCTCTAGATCTGTGAGGTATGTTAACGGTAGTTTGATGGGAATTGCATTGAATCTGTACAACAGTTTTGGTAGTATGGCCATTTTTACAATGTTAGTTCTTCCTAACCATGAGCAGGGTATGATTTTCCAT
>PVLD010030622.1:0-16631 GCA_004027595.1 Dinomys branickii
AAAAAAAAAAAAAAAGAAAAAAAAAGTTAGTTGAATCCTCAAAAGCAAGTTTTTGAATCAGGGAATCGTAATTAGTATCCATGTATTAATTTGCAAATGCATACCCATGCCAAGCATTCAGGGCATAAAAGAAGAGAGAGGGAAGGAGGCCCTAACCTTGAAGGAGTCAGCAGGGGTTGGGTGCCATGTGGGATTACGCTGCAGTTTCATGGTAGTGACTATCATTGCAGCACTGGTCAGGCTAATCAAGGTCAAAACAATAAACCTGCATCACTAGATGGTTTGGCTTTCACATAAGATAACTCCTTCAGTCTGGAATTTGGGCAACTATAACAGTTCAACAAACTCAGTGTTATTTTAGATGAAACTGGGTCTTTGTTATTTAATTCTGCCCAAGTTTGAAGACTTCCTTGACCCCAGGTAGCCCCTAGAGGATGTTAAAGATATACTGAGTTAAAGGAGAGTGTCATTGATTATCCAAGTAATGTGACCTGAAAAAAAAGAATAGTGCCTGCTGGCTGAAATTCTTTCCCTGCTCTAATTAATTTATCAGTAGGGTTAATAATGGTAATGATTAATATAGCTAATAGTGTAATTATGACTTTCATCACTTCTTATGACATTTTCCCCTGTTTATCCTTGTACCCCACGTGTAATGCCATCATCCTGTATTTAGGTGGCTGGTGCCTACTGCGAACTGCCTCCTGGATCCCAGTTCAGTAGGCATGGCTGGAACCAAGCTTGTCTAGGCTGTGTTTGTTTAAAACACTGGCTGTTGCTCACTGCACTGTAGGAAATGTCTCCACCCATTTTAAAGGAAAGGGGAGAAAGCCACAAGAGATACAGGAGAACATGGAGACAAGGTCCGTGGATCCATTTGACTCAGCCAAGGCCCCAGGCTCTGTGAAGCAGTTGAAGCCCTCTCTTTGGTCTAACCCAGAGCAGACAGATCCTGACCCGTCAGTTGCCACTTCTGCATGTGGGATGTGCCCGGGAGGGTTGCTTGTTTGACGTATTTGGGCAGGTTGGACAGCTCATCCTTAAAAGATACTTGGAAAAGGAGCCTGTTTATCCTGGAGGATGGGTGACTGCAGGCTAGAAGCTAAAAGGAAATCTAATTCTTTTCAAAACTTCATTAAGCATCAGCTCTGTGGTATGAACCAACTTTCCAAATTCTCATTTAGCCAAATAAAATTTTTTCCAATTAAGGATAACCTTTTGTCAAGAAGTGTTTTCTTTTCAGGTCATTTTTAGACTAGGAAGCAACGAATTGTTCATAGCAGTCCACACACACACACACACACACACACACACACACACACACAGAGTAAAAATAGGCTTAGCTTTATTCTTTTCATGATTCTTTTTCCTCAACATGAAGGAGGTTAATCCAGGCAGGTGACAGTGAAAGCGTGACAGTGTGGTATGTTACTTTTGCTTTGGTTCACATGAGGGTGCCTGTTAAATAATAAAAGATTCTGGAATATTTTGTGGAATATTTTTGACAGAAGTGTTTCTAAAGGATTTTTCTCCCTTTGTCCTAAAGTTGTCCTTACTCTTAGTCTGAAGGACAAGAGCTGGTGGTGAAACTGTGGTCGTGTTTTGCAGTTGCTTTGTGGTCCTCCAGGGGGAGCTCTCACACCAGCTAATGTCAGGACACTCACCTTTGAGCTGCGGCAGCTTTCTGTCACTGTACTGAAATACCAGAGATAATTAACGTCGACAGAGAAAAGGTTTATTTGGATTACAGTTTCAAAGGTTGCAGTTCAGCGTTGGGTACAACCACTCATTCCTTGAGGTCTAGTGGACAGGCCAGGTGACAGTAATGGAGAGCACATGGGGAAGAAACTGCTCACCTCATAGGCCAGAAAGCAAAAACAAAAACAGCAGGAGGCTGGAGAATGAGGCTGAGGTTCTGCAGCCCCTTCAGGGACACATCCCCGTGCTCTAAGGACCTGCCTCGGTACACCTCTTAAAGGTTCCATGGGCTCCTGAGAGTGCCATTAAACATGTGGATATTTGGGGATAGCCTGCATCTGAACTACAGCAAGATATAAGTGAGACTCTCCACTAAGCACTAGCTTAGCTATCTGCTTAGCTCTGGGAGAATTCTCCCTTTGATAGTAGCTTGTACTGTTTCAATTGCTGTGCGATGAAATGACAGCCAATCAGGCTTTTTAAAAAAAACTATCAAATCAGGCTTAGTGTTAGGTGCCTGTGATGGCTTGTGTCTAGGTGTCCCCCCAAAGCCTCATGCACTCATAGATGGGGCTTTTTCAGAGGTGGCTGGATCTAGAGTGTGTGTCACCCAGATTGACTCATACTGCAATGCTAGGATTAAGGGTGTGAGTGCTACCCACCCTAAGCAGCCTGGATAAGATGTAAGGGATAGAAAGAGCTGTGGCCGCCCCTTTGTTGCTTTGCTACCTTCTGCCTATCATAAACTGTTTCTCCTGTGTGCTGCCATTCTGCCTTGGAGCCAGCCGATTATGGACTGAAACCTGTACAAAGTGTAAGCTAATTAAACCTGTCCTCCCTCTAACTTTGGATGTTGGGTATTTTGCCTCAGCAATGAGAAAAGTAACTGAGACAGTGCCCTACTATGTACAGAGGGTAAACTCTCTGGTCAGCGTCCCCCCAGCTTAGGAAAGCTCTGGAAGATGGGTCTTAGTCATGTATTCTTGCTTAGGACATTATTTGTGGATAGGACTGTTCAAAGTCCTCTCGTGTTATCACCTCAGTGGCATCAGACTTTTGGCTAATAAGAAAGTTATTAGACTCATCCTTTAGTGGAGCTCAGGAAAGGTTTGTTTCACCACCACACCCTTCCCCTGCAACCCAAATCTGTGTCAGCAGTGGGTGGAATACATATTTAGCCTCATTTTTAATTTCAGGATAGAAGGACTTATTAAGTCCTGCTCATAGATTCCTTTTTCAAAAATAAGAGGAAAGGTGTACCAATAAATGTGCTCACCTCTCCTGGCAAAGAAGTTGAAGTAGATTGGATATAAGGAAGATTTTCTTTTTTCCCAACAATTACTGAAAAGCCATTTCTATTTTTGCCTTTAAAAAATAGATGTGATACATGATCACTAAAGTGCACTTTTTAGCAGGTGACTGCTCTAATCCACCTTCCCCATTGTCCTCAAATGTAATATCCTTTGGAGGAAAGTCAGGACTAAAAACTTTACAACAGCATTTTTCCTGATGGTTCTTGGAAGTATAATGTCTCCTCCATGGGAAATGCCACTTTTTAAAGGAAAATGATGCTTCAGTTTCAGCTTTCTAAATACAGTGGGAGGATTTCTAAGGTATATAAATATTTGTAGACCTTTTATGTAAGCGTGCTTTAACCAAACACCTGGTAAGGGTTGCACAGTTTACTAATGACTTGTGAAACCTCCAAATTGGGAAATACAGCTATGCCGTTATGATCAGTCATTTGGCAGACAGTCAAGCCTGACGACAATTTTTTAATTCTTTTACCAATGAAGACTCCAAAACCCTGAAAACACTTGAGATTTTAGCAGATTTCCCTCCCACCCTCTGACCCTACACCAAATAGTTCAATTATCTTCCATAAAGAGTTTTATTAGTCTTGCAAATTTGAAGGACTAGGACATGATACTAAACACTGTTATAAAGTGGGTATTCTGTTGTCTCTGCCTGGCTGAAACCTTTCCAGAGCTGTGATTCATTCTTTGCTGTATTTGTTGAATACCTGGTATTTGTGTAAAACTGAGCTGAGTGCTCTGGAGCCTAGGATGAGAGTTGAGAAGTAGTGTGACACAAAATACCTGTCCTCAGAGATCTTGAACATGAGCAGGGACCTGTAAAACACAGAAGTAAAAATAAAGGGAGTCTCTCACTGGTAGAGCACTTTCCTACTGTGTGTGCGGCCCAGGGTTCAATCACCAGAATCACACAAAAAAGTAGCATCTCAGAGTAATGTGTAATTAATTGTCCAGAGAATAATGCAGAAAGTGAATTGTACAGAAATCCAGAGGAGAGGCCCTTGTAGGGTAGCGTAGTCTAGCTTGATTCCAAGGTTACAGAATCTGGGCTGTGCTGTTAAGGATGTGTGGGATTAGGAGAGGAATAGGGAAGGGAAAGGGCATTCTATAGCAGCAGCAACTGGGGACCTTCCCTTTGCTGCTGTCTCTTGCCCTCTAGTGTGCTGACTCAGCTGTGTCTTCTTGTAGCGGTGGTGGAGGTGCAAGAGACTAGAAAGCCAATCTTGCAAGTGCTTTTCAAGCCTCTGCCTGTCATATCTCCTAATGTTCCATTGGCCAAAGCTGGTTCCCTGGCTGAGCCCACAGCACCATCCCCTGGGGGGGTAGATCCTACACAAACATAGCAAATTGTTCCTTACCTACTACTATATGATAAAATGTTCCCAAACTTGGTAGCTTAGAACAGCAACTGCTTTATTTTATCTCACAAATTCTGCAGGTCAAGAATTCAGAAAGGAGTTGGCTTCTGAACCTCATCACATCAGTGGTGTTCAGAAAACTCTGGATGGTCCAGGACCACTTCACTCACCTGTCTCATGTCTTGGAAGGAGGTCTGGGCCCAGATAGATTGTCAAGAAGAATAGCCACACTTTGCTCCAGCATGGTGGAGTAGTAGGGTCATAAAACCCTTATATGCCAGAGACTTTGAGCCAGGGAAAACATTCCTAAAGAGCGAGTTAGCTAGCAACTGCATGGCTTTATCTGGCCTTGCCTTGAAATCTGTGCAGTAACTTCTACTGTGTCCTGTAGGTCAGAGCAAATAAACATCCCCTCAGTTTGGAGATACCACATCTCTGTAACAGAAGTATAAAAGAATTTTCAGGCTTGTTTTGAAATCACCATGGCCATTGCTCAGGCAACAAAATATTTGTATTTTCTGTGTGAATTATACTCAGTCCCTTGTAAGTTTCCACCGCCAAGACCCAGCCCATTGCAGATGAGATTTTCACCAAGGCAGTGTCAGTCCTTGGGTGTTGCCCCTCTTGATACAAATGTGAGTGAACTGAAGAGGATAATTATCTCCCTCTCCTACCTAGAATGATGGTTTAGGCATAGAATAACTGCAAGAGACCTGAGTCCTTATCAGTTCTGAGGTCTAGCCAAGGCTTTGCTACCAGCTCCATGATCAGGACCCCTTCCAGCTCCCTGGGAATAATTCTTTGCTTCCTAGTTTTACTGTACAGATCAGTACATTTTTTCCATAAAGTGCAATATATTATTTTAGCTTTGTTTGCCACATGTGGTATTTGTTGAACTTTATTCTTTTATTTTAAAATAATTCTGAAAAAAGCTGAGGATGTAGCTCAGCCGCACAGCGCCTGCCTAGCAAGCAATAGGTTATAAGGTGAATTCCTATCCACCCCCAAAAAATCTGAAAAATACAAAAACATTTTTAGTTCACTAGACATCTTAAACCAGCCCACTATACAACTTTTGCCCATAGGCTATCATTTAGCCATTCCTCTTGTAGACTTGTTCTACTATTTGAGTGACTTTTCCATTCCAGTAAAAAAAAAAAAATAGCCTGTTTATAGCAGAGCAGTTGTCTCAGAAGTTTTTAACCCATGGAGTTTGTGAGTACAAAGCCCTATTGTATGTTATTGGATGAGTCTGCTGGTCCAAGCTGTCAGTATAATTCTCTTTAAAAAGTTGTGGGTTTTCTATAAATCTTCTATAATGCGTTCTACTAGATAAACTTATATGCATAAAAATCTGTGAAATGTGCCTTTGTCTGTGGTGGGTCCCATATAAGACTGATATGGGACAGAGCCTTTAAGATCTTTCAAAGCCCTGTTCTTCAAACAGAGAGTCTATAAGGTGCTTTTATGATCCTGGTGATATGAGAGGAAGTTTTGTTCATAAAATTTGTCTATGATAGATACAACCTCAAATCTTCCAAAGTGAGACTGCATCTTTCTTGTAACACCCTGGATTTGATCTTTATACCCTAGGTTTTTTTTTAACGCTTTATTAACAGTCTACTGTCAGTCACTGGAATTGAGAAATAGTTGTGAGTTTGAACTGAGAAAGTGTTGGGTCCCTTGTTTTCTCCAAATTCTTCTAGAAAACTACAAATTTCCTTTCTTTAAAACTCAGCTGCCTTTTCCTGTAACTTATAAAACAGTCTTAAAAACTTCTGATACTCTTCTGAAAATTTACTTAGCTTCAACCCATTAGTACATTTTATGTTTTGCACAATACCACATGCAACAATGTTTCTAAAATTATACACTAAGTAAGCCTGCTTTCCTCAGATTCCAGTAGTACCATTTCATAAATTCTGGTAACATTTCCTTCATTTTATTCCAATACAATCATTTTATCACTAAAAGCCTTCTTAAGGTCTTCCATCCTTTGTTCATACTCAGTCTCAAAGTCAGTGCCACCTGTTTAGTTTTTTGTTATACCATCTCATCTGTGGTTACAAACTCTATTAAAGTTATTGATTGCTTCATAATGAAAAACTTCAAGATCTTGAGATGTTATGGGTATGGAATTTCAGCAAAGCTCTGCAGGATGGTTCTTCTGCACCTTGTGAAATCATCTGAGGTCATGCACTGCTCATTACCTGGTGACTTGGACAGATGGCCCAGTGTGGCCTCACTTACACACATGGTTCAGAAAACATGGATTCACTGGCACCATTCACCTGCATGTGGCCTTGGCTGCCTTAGTAATTGAACTTCATGCATAGCAGCCAGCTTCTGCTGTGGCATAGCCAGCATCCCCAAATTGCCAGGAAGATAATACATGGCTTTTGTTCACAACAGAATATATTGAGTGAAACAGATACAAGCCTACCTAGATCCAAAGGGAGAAAATCCCTACTTCTCTGTAAAGAAGGGTATTTGTGTATTCAGGTTTGTTAGAAAACCCCCATATGGACCATTAATGCAGGCAGTTTTCTGTGTGAGGAATTTTTCGTAGCTCTTAGGGACATACTTGGAACTGAGCTTAGACTGTCCATGCTGCGTTGTATTCAGTCAGACATTGTAAAATTCTTTTAACCTTCATTTCCCAAAATCTCTTTCCTGCATTTCCAATTTATTTTCTATTATACACCCAATGAATAAACACTTCTGAGCATCATCACCAATATATGTAAATACACTTCCATATATACTTTGTAAATACAGCATCATTGATTATACTCAATGCAAGACATACTTCTAAACAGAAAATAAACATGGACCCCATAAAAACTGATACACAACATTCTTAAATATGCTAACAGGGATGGCTCCATATTATATTATCTCTACCTAATGTTGCAGAGGAAAAACATACAAGACGACCTTCACAGCCAACAATAGGGAATAAAAATATATATTTACATTAGTCTGTCTTGGTAATTTTGAATCCAGAGGCCACGGGCTTGCCGGAATACTGCATTATCATTGCTTTTACCCTCAATGCAGCTGGGTAGGTACTTAAATGTTTTTCTTCAAGGTAAAAAGTGCCAGCCAGCTTCTCCATTTGTTTTATTGGTTTTTGAGAACTGTTAGAATTGTCTTGTGTCTATTACATGAACCAGGTTAGTTAAAACAGCCAAGGCGAGCTACAAACCCACTTAACCATGTACATGTCAATAGTATTGCCCCGTAGGTCACAAGACAGCAGGTGTAGATGACAGTGCTGTCTCCTCAAGCTGTAGCATCCACACCTTGTTCCTGAGATATTTTTAGATAATCAACTTTCCAATAGATAGTTATTTTTTTAGGTGAAAAATGAACATATAGCCTAAAGTTTTCTTGCTACATTCTATTGAATTGTCTGTGCACCCCCTCTGGGTACAAACATATGAATAATGAGAGACACTGACGTGGGGGACATTCAGTAAGTATTTGTTCACTTAATTGAGAAAAACCAAATGACACAAATAGGCACACCGTGTTTCTTGAATGAACAATGGAATTGTTTTGTCTGTGACAAAAAGAGACACAGAAATCTCAGCCCTTCTCTGCCACTCGTCTCCTCAGTGATCTAGCTGAAACTCTGTGGAAGAGTAGGTCTTATTCTCCTGTGCAACCATCCCCCAGGAGGCACACCTAAAAACATAACTTTCTGTATTGGGGAAGATTAGCCATTTCTCCCCCCAAATACACTCTTCCTCTTTGCAACCTCATCATCGTCATGTCTGGGGTTTTACATTTCATAATAGCCTCATAAATGATTTAATTTTCTTCAACAATTAGCTAAGTTGAGTTAGCAATATTAATATCTTTTTGTTCTTTTTAATGGGATGGTTAAAGCAAAGTGAATTAAAATTTCTTGCTTAGGGCCACTTAGAGAATCAGTAACCATGCTGAGATTAAATTAAAAAATTCTGGCTCAGAGGCTTTACCTATGTTCCTTTGAGCCACTATGGCTTTTGATCTTTGCTTGAAATAAAAGAATCCTTGATGGTGAAATGAGTAGACGTTGAAAAGAAAACCAACAAATAATGGAACTTTTAAAGCTGAAAGCAGTCAGCATGGCAAATGTAATAATTATATTTTATGAAATAAAGTTGCTACAAACAAACAGCTAATTAAGTCAGAAGAACCAAGAGAACAGACTGCGTTGGTCTTCCAGAGACCTCTTTGTAATTAAGATGAAAACCTGACTGTTTGGTGTACCTCTGTCCCAAAGCAGGGTTTTGTTGGTATTGGTCTTTGGTATTAGAGCAATAAGATTGAAGAAGTTCCCTTGCACCAGCCCCCAGGCCTCTGCGGGACAGACAGTCTCACTGACAGCAATGGAGGGTATTGGTTGGGTAGGGAAGCTGGCGACCATGGGGAGTGTGGAAGGGCAGTGGTGCATTTGAGAAGAACCTCACAGGAAGAGCTGCTGGGCAGGGTGAGGATCCAGGTGAGGACAGAGACCATGGCTTAGCAGCTGGTGTTGCAGTCCGCGCTGCACACATGATGCAGCTTCTCAGCAGCGATGTGCACGCGGAGAAGACAGGTGGTCGGCCTCGTCTTCGATTGAGGTTTGGCTGGTCTTTTAAAGCATAACCTCTGAGCTTGGGGATACTGTACAGGGAGCCTGGCATGCAATAGAGTATAGCATTCAAGAGAAACAGTGAACTTGGAATTTACGGACTGGGAAAAAACAAAAAAGGAAGGACCAGAAACTTGTGTATGGACAAAGAAGAAAGACAAGACTGGCTGGAGTAAGAGAAAAGCTGGGGACCTGTGAGGTGGTGAAAAGGGCTAAACTGTAAGAGCTCAAATCATTCACGATGGCAACAAAGTCCAAAATATGGCTCTGAGGATAAATGGATGGAGGCTGGTAATAGGTAATAGGTCTGTTGGTATGCTAGAGGGCAGGATTTGAGGTAAAACTCTTCCTCAGGGACTATGGTTGTTGGCTGAAAAGACAGATAATGAAAAATGGGATAAACATGCAGTTGGAGGATGGCATAAACAGCGAACGAAAAGGGTGTCGTCCATGAGATGGAGCAATAACAATCTGCATACCACAGTAGGAAACTCAACAAAAATCACCACGGGCCCATTTCCCTGTCTTCCCTTCCAATGACCTTTGTCAGGAAGGCAGCTCCTAGTTGGTGATTGGAAATAAATGACAACAACAAAAGCTGGAAATACTCATCCATACATTACCCTCCGTGACTTTGTGAATGCCAGTCTCCTACTTCGGCCTTCAACATTTTCCCTCTATGTTTACTTGATCATTTTGTGACCTTTCCCCTTAAGAATACGTAGTGTTACAGACATGTGAAAAGGTATTCGTCATCATTAATCATTAGAGAAATGTAACTCAGAAACATAGTGATATTTCACCTCATAATCCTTAGGATGGCTACTATCAAAAGAAATAAGCAGAAAATAGCAAGTGTTGGCAAAGATGTGGAGAAACTGGAACCCTTGTGCACTGTTGATGGAAATGTAAAATGATGAAGCCACTTCAAAAGACAATATAGAAGTTCTTCAAAGAATTATAAATAAAGCTACAGTCTGATTCAGTGGTCTTATTTCTGAACATATTCCAAAGAGCTCACAGCTATGTTGATTGCAACTGTAGCCACAATAGCCACGAGGATAGAAGTATTCCAGATATGAAAGGTAATTTGTGAATACCTGCAGAAGATCAGCTTTAAAAAGGACCTCTTGTCCCATGCTATCACATGGAAGAGTCTTGAGAACATCATGCTAAGCTAAGCGAGTCACAATAGAGAAACACTGCTCTGCGGGATTCCCCATGTCTGAGGTGTGTCGTGTAGTCAAGCTCTTTGAAACAGAAGGTAGCATAGTGATGGCCAAGGCTAGGAGGCATACAAATGGGGAGTTGTAATTCATTGTGTTTATAATCTGTTTTATAAGATAAAAAAAATGCTATACAACAGTTTAAAAATAGTTAACACTATGGAACTATACACTTCAAAACGGTTGATACGGTAGATTGTATGTTATGTTTTTGCCAGTTTATTGTAAAGAATGCCTAGCATTTGTTTCAATCCCTTTGTAAGAAGCAGAAGAGGTAAGAATTTAAGGAAGATCTTTTGTGTCTCTCCCATTTAAGACTTCCCTTTTGCACTCAGAAGGAAACTTGGTTCAATCTGGCTTATATAACCTAGTTTTACCAACATTACTCAGCCTCCTGAGGTCACTGAACCTTGTACTGCTGTGTGAAAACAGTGTTATGACTGACCATAGAGAGAAAACCAAAAAGAAGTAAATAAGGGTTGCCTTGTTATCTGTTTGCGGGTATGATTTTCATCTGCTGTTAATATTTATCTATAGAAATATTATCTCCACCTGGGCTTTCTGTGTAGCTTGGAAATAGGATGCTGAGAAAGGAGTGCTAAAGTCTGTGAAATCGTTAGTGGCAGATCCCCGAAGGGATTTCAGACTTGCAATGTTTTTTTCTCCCTTTTCCTCCTTTCTTTCTTTCTTTTTTCCGGTTTAACCTACATACCACAAAGCATGCAAAGCCTCAGCGCACAGCTCAGTCACTGTTCTTATCCCTGAAGAACACGTAGTGTTATGAGCATGGGAAAAGGCTTGTGCACCTGGTGACACAAGTTGCATGCTCTCAGATCAAGACAGAAGTTTCTAAACCCCATTGGCCCCTTTTGTGCTTTCTGTCAGTTGATGTCCTCAGAGTGAACCACTCTTCTGACCTGTGCCACCATAGCCCTCATTTCTTCATTTATTAATTTCTTTTGTGTCTGGCTTTTTACTCAACATTTTCTCTGTGAGATTCGTCCACTTATGGAACAGAGCATCCATGATATTTTGGTTTTTTGATTATTGACCAGTATTTCAGTATTTCAGTACATCCCACTGACTGCATTAAATTACTGAGTGTCCTTGGGCTGAGTCCCCATGAAATTGCTGTGAACATTTTTGTGCCTGTCTTTTGGTGGAAATGAGCACTTGTTTTCATGCTCAAAAATGATACTGTTGGTTTTGAATGTATATTTAGCTTAATAGGTACCCTAGAATTTTCAGGGGTCATTCTCCCAGTTTACACTTTGACCAGCAGCCCATGACAGTTCAGGTTCCTCCATATCCTTGCCAACACTTGGGACTGCGAGCACATTTAATTTTAGTATTGTGGTGAGTTATGATGAACAGTCCATGAACAGAAGCAAGAATATTCTAGAGGAATGAAAGTAGGGGTCTGGGAAGAAGGCATTCATCTTACAGAGTTTGTAAGAGAGACCCAGTAGTAATAAGTAACTGATGTGTCGAGCTGAGATTCTTCTAAATGCAGAGGTGCCTTGATTCGTGAACTTATTTGTTCTACAATTTTGGAAACGACAGCCGTGTTTGTGTTTGTGTGGGAAAATGACTGCAGTCGTGTTGTTGTCCTATGCAGGGTTTGCAAACAATAACAAACTTTGCAAAATGCTTGGTTGTGAATCAAATTGTTTGCAAACACAAAAGCGTTGGTGAACCGAGGCACCCTCATCCAGCTGCTTGCGGAGGAAATGTTCTCCCAGGCCTCACCCTACAGCAGCTGAGACAGAGTTGCAGCATAAACCAAACTCCTTGTAATGCCGTTAAACATTAACATTTTGTGTTTAGGACTGCTTAAATGTTTTTTTATTTTAAAAATAAAAGAAGAAAAAGATATTAACAGGCATCCATTTACAAAATAGCATAAGAACACTGCAAACAATACAGAGTTACAGACAAAGTGGTAAAAAATTAACAATGGTGATTGTATTACTATTGATATCTTCAAAGTGGTTTCTTACAGAAAACAAATAGAGACATGCAATATTGATCAAACAAGTAATCATTAGCTGTTCCTTTGAGTAAAGCAATAGAAGACAGCAGTAGAACTGTTAGCTATCCTGTATATACATACATACATAATTTCCCCTTCTTTCCCTTCTCTTTTCCCACACCCTAGTTGCCCTTTACCTGTGAGGATTTTCCTTTCATTTCAAAATGTCTATCATACCTCCTAGTTTTTATTCACTCTTTCAAGTTCTTACACTAGTGAGATAATACGTTGCTTTCACATGCAGGTCTGACTTATTTCCCTTATGAGTATGGTCTCTAGTTGTGACCATTTACCCATAAAAGCCTCAAGTTTATCTTTCTTTATAGCTGGCTAACATTCCATTATATAAAACTACCACAACTTTTTTATCCAATCTTCAGTGGATGGACATTTGGGTTGTTTCCACAATTTAGCAATTACGAATTGTGCCAATATGAACATGAGTGCACATATATCGCTGTCATATGATGTTTTCGGACCTTCTGGGAAAATACCTAGAAGGGGAATAGTTGGGTTGAATGGGACCTCTAGACCAAGTTTGCTGAGGAATCTCCAAATTGATTTCCACAGTGGTTTCACAGTCTGCATTCCCACCAGCAGTGAAAAAGAGTTCCTATTTCTCCACAGCCTCGCTAGCATTTGTTATTGGTTGATTTCTTAATGATAGCCTGGCTGAAGTAAGAGAAAAGCAAACTGGAGTGAGGTGAAATCTCAGTGTTGTTTTAATTTGCATTTCTCAAATGGCTAATGATGTTGAACATTTTTTGATGTATTTGTTTGCCATTTGTATGTCTTTATCTGAGAAGTGTATATTCATTTCAGCTGCCCATTTTTGGATTGGGTCTTTGAATTTGG
The DNA here is from genome assembly GCA_004027595.1 of Dinomys branickii. Taxonomy (NCBI): domain Eukaryota; kingdom Metazoa; phylum Chordata; class Mammalia; order Rodentia; family Dinomyidae; genus Dinomys; species Dinomys branickii. The sequence continues at coordinate 13,110 of PVLD010030622.1, forward strand.
AGGGGCTGATGTTTTTTAATTCTTTGTATGTTCTAGATAGAAGATCTTTGTCTGAGGGACAGTCAGCTAAAATTTTTTCCCAATTTGTGGGTTTTCTTTTTACTCTGCTGATAATTTCTTTAGATGTGCAGAAACTTTTCAGTAGGATGAGATCCCAGTTGTTGATTCTTTGAAGCATTTCATGGGCAGTTTCGTTTTTGTTCATGAACTCTCTGCCTACCTCTGTGTCTTCAAGGTTTTCACTTACTTTCTCTTCCAATAGATTTAATGTTTCTCTTCTAATGTTGAGATTTATAACTCATTTTGACTTTTGTTTGGTGCATGGTGATAGACTTGGGTCTATTTTTAGTCTTTGGCAGGTGGCAAACCAATTTTTCCAGCACCATTTATTAAAGAGGCTATCATTCTTCCAGTGAGTTTGTTTGGTCCCTTTATCAAACATTAGGTGACTGAATGTGTTTGTGGTTGTGTTTGTGTCTTCCAGTCTGTTCATTGATCTTGTCTGCTTTTAGCCAGTACCATGTTGATTTTATTACAGTAGCTTTGTAGTATAATTTCAGGTCTGGGATTGTAATTCCACCTGACTTGTCCGTGTTGCCCAGGATTGCTTTCGCTATTCTGGGTCTCTTCTGGTTGCATATGAATTCAAGGAATGTTTTGTCTAGATCTGTGAGGTACGCTAATGGCAGTTAAATGAGAATTACATTTAATGGGAATTGTACTACAATTTCGGTAGGATGGCCATTTTTACAATGTTGGTTCTTCCTATCCATGAGCAAGGAGTATTTTTCCACTTACTGAAATCCTCTTCAATTTCTTTTTCAGAGTACTGTAGTTTTCATTAAATAGATCTTTTACTTATTTTGTTAGATTGATTCCTAAATATTTCAATTTCTTGGATGCTATTGTGAAAGGTATGGTTTCCTTAATTTCTCTCTCAGTCTGTTTGTTGTTTGTGTTTAGGAATGCTATTGATTTTGGGATATTGACTTTGTATCCAGCTAAATTGTTGAGTAATTCAAGGAGTCTTCTTGTGGAATTTTTGGAGTCTTCCCTGTAAAGTATCATGTCATCTGCAAATAGCGATAGTTTTATTTCTTCCTTTATTTCTCTCTCTTGTGTAACTGCTCTGACTAATGCTTCCAGAATTATGATGAACAGGAGTGATAACAGCAGACACCCTTGTCTTGTTCCTGATTTTAAAGTAAAAGCTTTCAGTTTTTGTCCACTTAGTATGATGCTGGCTGTTGGTTTGTCATAGAGGGCTTTCATCAGGTTGAAATAAAGACCATCTATTCCTGTTTTCTGTAGAGTTTTTATCATGAATGCATGTTGGATTTTGTTGAAAGATTTTTCTGCATCTATTGAGATATTCATATGGTTTTTGTCTTTGGATCTATTGATATGGTATATAACATTAATTGATTTGTGAATATTGAACCATCCCTGCATTCCTGGAATGAATCTGACTTCATCGTGGTGTATGATTTTCTTGATGATCTGGTGCATTCTATTTGCTAGTATTTTATTGAGTACCTTTGCATCTATATGCATAGGGAGATTGGTCTGTAGTTCTTTTTCTTGGTTAGGTCTTTCCCAGGTTTTGGTATCACAATAATACTTGCATCCAGAAATGAGTTAGGGAGAATTGCTTCCTTTTCAATTTCATTAAAGAGTTTGAGGAGCATTGCTATTAAGTCTTCTCCAAATTTCTTGTAAAATTCTGCTGTAAATCCATTAGGGTCTGACTTTTCTTTGTCAGTAAGTTTTTAATCACATTTTCAATCTCATTAATTGATATTGGGTTGTTCAGGATTTTTATATCTTCTTGACTCAACCTTGATAATTCGTACATATCTAGGAATCTGTCCTTTTCTTCTGAGTTTTCTATCCTATCAGAGTAAAGATTTTCAAAGTAGGTATTAATGATGTTCTGAATTTCTGTAGAATCTGTAGTAAATTTCATCCTTTTCATTCCTTATTGCATGAATTTGAGTATTTTTTTAATAAGGTTGGCTTTGTGTTTATCAATTTTATTCTTTCAAAGAGCCAACTCTTTGATTCACTTACTTTTTGTAGGTTTTTCTTCATCTCAATTGCATTAATTTCAGCCCTGATCTTTATAATCTCATCCCTTCTTTGGGCTTTGGGCTTAATTGTTCTTCTTTTTCTAAAAGTTTGAGGTGCAACATTAGGCTATTTATTTGTTCTCCTTCTGTTTTCCTTATGTATGACTTCATCGCTGTAAATTGCCCTCTGAGGACTGCTTTCATTGCATCCCAGAGATTCTGGTAAGTTGTATTTGCATTATCATTTGTTTGTAGGTATTTTTAAATTTCTTCTTTAATTTCGTCTTTGACCCATTGGTTGTTCAGGAGGTGGTTGTTTAATTTCCAAGTGTTTATGGACTTTTTTAGAGTTCCTTTTGTCATTAATTTCCAATTTCATTTCACTGTCATCAGATAATATGTATGGGATAATTTCGGTTCTTTTGCATTTAGGTAGGTATGCTGTATGGGCTAAAATGTGGTCTGTGTTAGAGAAAGTCCCATGTGCAGCTGAGAAGAATGTGTATTCTGATGTCGTGGGGTGGAACACTCTTATATACATCTAAGTACATTTGTTTGCAGCTTTGGTTCAGATCTGTTATTTCTTTGCTGATTTTTTTGGCCAGTTGATCTATCTCTTTGTGTTAAAGGGGTGTTGAGGTCCCCTATTACAACAGAGTTATTAATTACATAGATTTTCATGTCTGTCAAGATTTGCCTTATGTGGTTTGGCACTCCGATATTTGGTGCATACGTGTTTAGGATTGTTATCTCATCCTCTTGTAGTTTTACCCTAAGAAGTATGTAGTGACCTTCTTTATCTCTTTCAGTTGTTCTCAGTTTGAAGTTTACACTGTCTGCAAGCATAATAGCTACTCCTGCTTTTTTCTGGTTTTCTGTTGCATGGAAGATTGTTTTCCATCCTTTGACTTTCAGTCTATGGATTTCCTTTTGAGTAAAATGTGTTTCCTGTATACAGCATATCATTGGATTTTGTTTCTTAATCCACTCTGCCAGTCTGTTCTTTTGACTGGTGAATTGAGGCCATTTACATTTATGATTATAAACGATACATGTTGGCTTATCATTGTCATGTTATTTACTTGCTGTTAGTTTCTTACTTTTTCTACCTGTTTAATTGCTTGCTTTGCTTAAAGGTTCCTTTCTATTATTGTTCTTGAAATTGCATTCATTTTCTTCTCTGTCTAGAATGTCTTTTAGTACGTTTTTAAGGATGGTTTGGCACTCATGAAGTTTTTCAGTTGCTCTTTGTCATGGAAATATTTTATTTCTCCATTAAACTTGAAGGATAGTTTGGCAGGATACATCAATCTTGGTTCAGAGATGTTTTGTCTTAGGACCTGTAATACTTCATTTCAAGAGCCTCTCGATTATATGGTTTGTGCTGAGAATACCACTGTGATTCTGATGGGCTTTCCTTTATAGGTGATCTGTTTCTTTTCTCTAGCAGCTT
>PVLD010030623.1:0-16630 GCA_004027595.1 Dinomys branickii
GGAACATTTCTTCCATTATAGTTTTCAGTTCATTTTTTGTCTGAGAGATTATTGTAGGTATGTGGCTTATTTCTGCTTTAAGCTCTTCTATGGCGTGTTGGAGTTGTTTCATTATTTCGGATGCAGTCGTTTCAGAATTTGCAGGTATGTGGCTTCCTAGTTCCCCTATATCCTCGCATCCAGGATTTGTTCTGGGTGGGGTTGAGTTCTGAGACTGCATTTTGTTCTTCTGTCTTTCCATTTTTGGGTAACAGATTTGAAATATTGAGAAATAAATTACCCAGGCAGTTCACCAGGCAAAAGTCTGTTGCAAAGGCTGCTCCAATGACTCCTTCTCTTTGGGAGAATGTCCCTTAAGCTTTCTGCTGAGAGTTCCACTTAAAAGGCTGCTCAGGTGCTGGCTTGTGGGGTGGGCTACTCCCTACGGGAAGACCTGGGTGGGGCATGTAAATCTGCTCCCCCGCCCACCCAGGGTTCCCTGCAGGTATGGGGACAGATCTCCTCCCCCACTCGTTGATCTGGTCACGGCGTGCAGATAGCTCACCCGTTTCTGAATCCGTGCCAGCAAGAAGGTTCCAAAGTGCCAATTCTCACACTCTCCAGGTCTTGGGGAGGGAGCGGGATGCTCCACTCCTCTGTGCTCCTCATGCAGGGCCGTGAACTGCAGGCCGCTGATGGCTTTGGCGGCAGGGGCCAGGACCAGAGCGGGATCCCATTTTGCTGCTCAGATTTGTGGACCCTGCCCAAGGAGCACGGGTTCCCTGTTAAGTTATTCTTGCCATGCTATTTACTTGCTGTTGCTTCCCTACTTTTGCTATCTGTTTAATTGCTTGTTCTGCTTAAGCGTTCTTTTCTATTGTTGTTCTTAAGATTGTGGTCTCTTTTTTCTCTGTCTAGAATTTCTTTTAGTACTTTTCGTAATGTTGGTTTGGCACTCATGAAGTTCTTCAGTTGTTCTTTGTCATGGAAATATTTTATTTCTCCATTGAATTTCAAGGATAGTTTTAAAGGATACATCAGTCTGGGTTAGAAGCTGTTTTGTCTCAGAATCTGTAATACCTCACTCCAAGCTCTTTTTGATTTCATGATTTCTGTTCAGAAGTCTGCTGTAATTCTGATGGGCTTTCCTTTATAGGTGATCTGTTTCTTTTCTCTAGTAGCTTTTAATATTGTGTTCTTTTGCTAGATATCTGGGATCCTGACTATTATCTGTCTAGGTGTGGTTTTATTTGGGTTGTGGCTCATTGGAGTTCTATATGCTTCATTTATCTGAACATCAGTATCTTTTACCGTGCTTGGGAAATTTTCCTGTATTATTTCTGCAAATATTTTTTTTATGTCATTTGTGTTGCCTCCTGCTCTTTCACTGATTCCTATTACTTGGACATTATTTCTCTTTGCTTTGTCTTGTAGCTCTTGGACTGATTTTTCCTCATTCCTTGATGATTTTAAGAGATCCTTCCTTTCATAATCGTTAGCAGTCATGCTGTCTTCAAGATCTGAAATTCTATCTTCGGCTTCATTCAAGTGGTTTTGCAAGCTTTCAATGGAAGTTTTTATTTCCTGGAAATCTCTTTGAGACTGTTTTATGCATTCATTCCTAAATTGCTCATGTAACATTTGCATTTGTTGCCTTTGATCTTCTAGTTTTTTGTCTGTTTCTTCTCTGTATGTGTGGAGCATTTCTTACATTATTATTTTCATTTCATTTTTTTGCCTGAGAGATTTTTTCTGATTCAATCTCTTCTATGGCCTGATGGAGTTGTTTCTTTACTTCAGATGTGATCATTTCAGAAATTTTAGGTATGTGGCTTCCAACTCTCCTATGTCATCGTCTCCTATACTTGTTCTGGGTGGAGCTGTGTTCAGAGACTGAATTTTGCTCCGATATCTTGTCATTTTGAATGTCAGATGACAAGTGCTGAGCTACAAACTACTCAGGCAGCTCACAAAGCACTCTAAGACCCTAGTTTACTTGGATATCAAACTAATCCCAAGGTGGTAGCAGACCATGGACCACTGGGCCCACAATCCCCAGGCAATTGTTGGGGTGCATTGCTCAGACCATAGCTACAATAGTGGGGGAGTGCTGGGCTTCAGTTCCAGGGTCTCCAGTCTGTGGACGGGAAGTGTGTGGGCCTCAGCCTTGAAGCTGATGTTGGTTAGGCAGGGACTGCTGCTTCGGGATCCTCAGGTAGCTGGTCAGGGGAGAGCAGGCTTCTCTTCCCAACCCCAAGGACCACAGGCTGTTTCCACATTGCAGGTCTCAATCACCAACAGGGATGGGCCCTCCTAGTCCAAGCTCCTTCCTAACTCTAAGGCATGGAGCAGAGCCCAGGTTCAGGCCTTATTGGAGGGGAAGAGTTCCGTGGAAACGCTGCACTGCTCAGGTGGCACCACAGGCCGGCCTCCCACCCTGGTGGAAGGTGTGGTGCAGCAGAGCCTCAGTGCAGGCCTTACCAGAGGAAAAGAGTTCTGTGGAAATGCTGCGCTGCTCAGGTGGCACCGCAGGCTGGCCTCCCTCTGTGGCAGAAGGTCTGGCATGGCAGAACCCGGGCCAGATCCATATGTATTTTTAGGATTGTTTTTCTTTACTTTTTTTTTAAAGCCACTGGTGTTTCCTATTGTATTATAGCCAAATTACATTCCTAAATATTTTCTTGCAACCTCATGTATGCATCCCACCTTCATGATGTACACCATTAATTAGTGACAGTGATCTGTATCATTTTTATTATTTTTGTGTTGTTTTGTTTTTGTGTTTATTGTAATTATTTTGTTATTGCTTTTGCTCTTTAAAATAAAAAAGTTCATGGCAATGATACTTCCTGCTTATCCTAAATAGAGCCTCATACTCCTTTAATGCAATGCTTCAGACACAATCATCCATTGCAATAGATCATAGATGGTGTCAGTATTAAAATTATTTCTCATGCCTGTCCTGCAGTAATTTCTGTGATTATTTGGTCTGTAAACATGATACATGTTATTGAATAAAACTACATATGATACAGTTACAATTGTAGTAGTTATGCCTTAGTTACAGACACAAACCCATACATTAAATAATACAAAAATGTAAATGAAAATATTTTATTGGAATAAATATTTTTAAACCTGTAATTTCATCAAATGTTTACGTGCTTTTAGAGAATAACATTCAAGAAGATGCTGGCATTCAGGTACAGAACAGGATATATTAAATCACTAATTATATAAATTAACAAATTTGACAGAATGCTTGAGCAAATATCAACAATTCATCTATGCTTAGTTAAGATTCCTAATAAGCAGAGTTATTAACAACTTAGAATACACTGTTGGTAATCAAGTATCAGTACTATATAATCTTATTTTATTCATAGACCGTTACTGTGAAACTATTAGTATCAGGATTTAAGCCTGGCATGGTGGCACATGTGTATAATCCCAGCATTTGTGAGGCTGAGGCAGGAGGATCACTGTGAGCTCAAAGTGAGCCTGAAATGAATAGTGAGACCCCATCTCAAACAAATCTGCATTTAAGAGTTGCTTCATCCTTACATTTATGGCTAGTTGAGTTGTAAAAACATTTTATTGATATATTTTACATATACATAATAACATTCATCATAGGGATGAATGTACCTATACATGATATATCTTTCTTGTTCTTCTTGTCCTATGTCCCTCCTCTCCCTTCCTTATTTACAAAAGGTTTGTTTCCATTTTCCTTCTCTTCTCTTTTTTTCTTATCCCTTCTTTCCTTGCCCCCTCCTTGCTCTTCTTACTATTTGAACATTTTCTTCCTATTTCTCAATATGTATTCTACCTTTTCGTCCTTATTTATGCCTTCAGTTTCTCACACAAAAGAAACAATACTCAAGAATTGCTTTTGCAATTCTAGGTCTCTTCTAGCTCCATATGAATGTTGGTATTATTTTCTCTAATCCTGTGAGATATGCTATGGCTATTTTGATTGGGATTGCATTAAATCTGTATAACAATTTCAGAAGTATGGCCATCTTTACAGTGTTGGTTCCTCCTACCCAAGAATAAGGGATATCTTTCCATTTACTGATATCCTCTTTAATCACCTTTTTTCAGAGTACTGTAGTTTTCAAGGTAAAGGCCTTTTAGTTCCTGTTTTAGAATGCTTCCTAGGGTATTTCACTTTTTTAGGCTACTGTGAAAGATGTTGTTTTTCTAATTTCTCTCTCAGTGAGTTTGTTACTTGTGTACAGGAAAGCTTTTCATTTCTGACTGTTGACTATGTATCCAGCCATGCTACTGAATTTACTTATTAAATCTAAAAGTCTTTTGGTGGAGTTTTTGGGGTCTTCCATGTAGAATATCCTATCTTCTTCAAATAATGATAATTGCACATCTTCCTTTCCTATCCTTATTCCATTTCTTTCTTTTTTTTATGGTACTGGGAATCAAACTCAGGACCTTTCACTTGCTGGACAGGTGCTTTTGCTGCTGATCTATATCACCGGTCCACCATTTATTTCTTTCTCTTGTCTAGTTTCTCTGGCTAGTGTTTCCAGAACTATATTGAATAAGAATAGTGGTAGCAGACATCCTTGTCTTGCTCCTGATTTTAGAGTGAAAAGTTTCAGGTTTTTATTGCATCCCATGCAGCTCTTGATGGTCCTTGGGACAAATGCTGAGAATGGATAAAGAAAATAAGACAAGAGAAAAAAGCTGAGGTCAGGTGGAGCCCTCTTTCAAGATGGAAGAAGAGGAACTGAACAATCACCATAGGGTTATTTATTTATACTTTTGACAAAGTTAGTGTCACACAAACAGGGTTGCCTAGTAACTATTAGCTGGAATTGTCTCAGGGAAGATATTTTTCTCAGGATTGAAGTATTTGCAGCTTCAGCTACTCCCTGCAGGTTTTGAGCATTTAGTATGATATTGGCTATTGGTTTGTCATAGATGGCTTTTATTAGATTGAGAGAAAGACCATCTATTCCAATTTTCTCTAGGATTTTAAAAAAATCCTAACGAGTGTTAGACTTTGTCACATTTTTTTCTGCATGTACTCAGATAGTCATGCAGTTTTTGTCCTTGGCTCTGTCAGTATGGTGTATTACATTTATTGCTTTGCATATATTAAACCATCCCTGTATCTTGGGATGAATCATACTTGGTCATGGTGTATAACCTTCTTGATGATTTGGTGCATTCAATTTGCCCGTATCTTACCAAGGATTTTTGCCTCTAATTTCATTAGGGAGATTGCCCTGTATGTCTCTTATTTGGATGGATCCTTCTCTAGATTTAGTATCAGGACAATGCTTGCTTCCAGGAATGAATTTGGGAGTATTGCTTCCCTTTCAATTTCATTAAAGAGTTAGAGAAGTAGTGGGATTAAATCTTCTACAACTTTTTTGTAGAATTCAGCAATGAATCTGTCAGGGCTTGGACTTTTCTTCGTTGGTAGGTTTCAATTACGTCTTCAATTTCATTGACTAATATTGCTTTATTTAGAATCTTTATATCTTCTTGATTCAACTTTGGCAGTTCATATGTTTCTAGGAATCTGTCCATTTCTTCTGCATTTTCCATCTCATTAGAACAAAGTTCTGAAGGAGAAATAGATGATCTGGATTTTTGCAAGATCTGTTGTGATTTCGCCCTTTTCATTCTTAATTACATGGATTAGAATCTTTTTTGTATGTGGTTGGCTAAGAGCTTGTAAATTTTATTTAATCTTTCAAAAAACTAACTGATTTCAGTGATACTTTGTGTTGCTTTCTTAGTCTCTATTGCATTAATTTCTGCTCTGATGTTTGTAATTTCTTCCCTTGTATAAGCTTTGGGCTTGATTAATTCTTCTTTTTCTAGAAGTTTGAGGTTCAACTTCAGATAGCTTATTTGAGCTCATTATTCTTCCTTGGTGTGATAATTTACTGCTATGAATGTTCCTCTTAACACTGCTTTTATTTCATAGATAAATTCTGATATGTTGTATCAGCATTATCATTCAATTATAGGTACTGTTTAATTTTTTCTTTAATTTCATCTTTACTCATTCATTGTTCAGGAGGGTGTTACTTAATTTCCCTGTATTTATGGAGTTATTGTGGTTTCTTTTGCCATTGATTTCTAATTTCATTCCAGTACGATCTGACAATATACCTTTGCACTTATTTAAGCCTGTTATATGGGTAAGTATGTGGTCTAGGAGAATGTCCAATGTGTAGCTGAGAAGAATGTGTACTCTGATGTGGGATGGTGATACGGCAAGTGAGTTCATTGAGAACAGCATTCACAAGAGATCAAAAGAGCAGGAATAAACAAAACTTTATAGAGCTGGCTGATGGACAGTCTCTAACCAGGAACCAGAGAAGATGTCTACCCTGATCTGGGTCTCACCTTTGGTTTGAGTACATTTTATAGTAACCATTGCCTCATTTTTTGGGAATCTTACAAGAATGTCACACCATTATCACAAAGTTTACTTTTTCCAGAAGCTTTCAGACACCCAGATTCCAGACGACCACTGCATTTTAACTTTTAGCCTATTTCCCACTTTGTCCTGTTTGTTCTGTTCCCATTTTATGATTCTGCTCCCTTTTTAAGTGGGTTCATAACTAACCAAAGGGAGGGGGGAAGAGTTGGGTTAACTATAGCTTAAATGAACTTAAATGACTTCTCTTAACATGGAGTTGAAAAAGGAAAATGGAGTCTCTCTTGCCCTATCAGTGGGACACTCTAGACATCTACCTGGTCCATTTGTTCACAGATTTGATTTAATTGTGATACATTTTTGTTGATTTTTTGCTGAGTTTATCTGTCTATTTGTGGTAGTGGGTTATTAAGGTCCCCCATTAAGATTGTGTCAGTGCTTATTTGGTCTTTTTGTCAACTAGTATTTATTTTATGTAGTTGTATGTGCTGGTATTTCCTGCAAATATATTTATGACTGCTATTTTTCCTCTTGGATAGTTCCCTTTACAAGGATGTAGTGACCTTTTCTGACTCTTTTATTCAGTTTTGTTTAAAATCCACTTTGTCTACAAAAAGAACAGCTATCTCTGTTTTTTCTGGGTTCCTATCACATGGCATATTGTTTTCCACCCTTTCACTTTCAGTCTATGAATTTCTTTTTCAGTTAAATGTGTTTCTTGTATGCTAAATATTGTTGGATCTTGTTTCTTAATCTATTCTTCCAATCTGTTTCTTTTGATTGGTGAATTGAGACCATTAACATTGACAGTTATAACTGATATGTTTTGACTTATTTCCACATTATTTTCCTTTTGTTGGTTTCCCTTTTTCCCCCTCTCACTTGCCTTGTGGATTTATTCTGTTGGATTCATGGAGGTGTAGTCTTCATTATTTCTTTCTAAAATGTCTTTCACAACATTTTGGAATGCTGGTATGGTGGCCATGAATTTATTCAGGTGTTCTTTGTCATGAGACTATCTTATTTCTCCATTAATTTGAAAATAGTTTTCTGGGTTCGTCAATCTTGGTTGGAGGTTGTTTTCTTCTAGGGCTTGAAATACTTTACTCCAAGCTCTCATTGACTTGAGGATTTCTGTTGCAAAGTCTGCTGTGATTTTGTGTTTTCCTTTATAGGTGATTTGTTTCTATCTTCAAACAGCTTTTAATATTCTATTCTTGTGTTTAGTTTTTCAAATCTTGACTATTATATTCCTTGCTGTAGAATTTGCTTTGATTATCATCAATTGGATTTCTATATGCCTCACTTAACTGTAAATGTGAATTTTTTTCTTGCTTCAGAAGTTTTCTGCCATCACTTTTGTGAAGAGGTTTTTAAATGTTGTTTGTGTTATCTCCTGATTTTTCATTGACTTTGATCAATTTTATGTTACTCTTCTTTGCATCATCTATCAACTATTGGAATGATTTTTCATAGTCCCTTGCTATTTTTAGGAAAATTTTCTTTTCATGAACAATAGCCACAATCCTGTGTTCTATATTTGAGATTCTGTGCTCACATTGGCTCATTTCTCTTGGATATCTGTTTCAATGTGTTTTATGGATTCCATTCCTTTCCTATGTTTAGCATCCATGGTTTCTGTTATTTTCCTAAGCTCTTCTATTTTTTAAATCTTTATCTGCTTTAGATTCACTAACCATGCCTTTCATTATGGTCACCATCTCTATAGTTATCTGCAAAATTATTTCTGATTTGATTTTTTTCTAGGGACTCATTCATCTGCTTTGTTACATCTGCTGTTACCAGTTCAGAGACTCTAGGTAGGTGGCTTTTGAATTGTTTCACCTTATTGACCCTAGGTTTGCCTTTGGTGTGCTGCCAGTCTGGGGTTGCCTCTTGGTTTTGTGTCTTTTCATTTTCTAATTTTTGGCTAAATTCCTTTGTTGATGTTTGTAAGTTTCTTATGGCAGGTAGCTATATTAGTAGTATTGAGAACTCTTAGGAAATGGCTATTTCTCAGAGATGTATTCCAGGTTTACCTGACCTTTGGGTTTGGGGTCTGTTGCAAAATTCTACCCCTTCTATTTATTGGGGATGAGAAGTTGCTGCTATTTGGCCTAGCCTCTGGTTTTTGGGCACTGGCCTATAATATTATTTATGACCCTTAGGCACTCTCAGTCATGATATACCAGGAAAAACAACTGTTTAGAACAATTATGTACCATTGGCTTAAGTAATAGAAGCAGCAGTAACAAAGGCAGCAAACAGCCTAGAAAATGACAAAATATGGTAGCCATAATTTGCTACCTTTAACGATATGAAATATATTTGTGGCTATAAAACAAAATTTAAAACAAACCAGAAAATTCTGTACAGCAAATATGCCCTCAATGTGACCATTTAATCCATAGTGGATAATATTTAAGAGTTTATGGTGGAAGAATAGAGAAATAGAAGAATAGGAAGCTATTTGAAGCAAGGCTGGGGGACAAAGAAAGGTTATGCAAACTTTCAGAAACTCATGAAGAAGAGATGAGGGAAAGAGGGAAGTAAGAAATAAAAATAAGAACAGAACAGAACAACAACAAAACAACTAGATAAAATGTTCACACTCATAAAAACAAGGACAAACAATGAAGAAAAAAGGAAAAAAGAAAAAGAAAAAGCAAGTCCACTTCAAAGTGTGTCTCTGCTGTCACTGTAGGCAAAGTGAGCAGACAGTATCCAGGTCCTCGCTAATTAATCCCAGCAAGCCAGTCCTAGACATATGGCAGGTTAGTGGACAATCCCAGCAAGCTTGCACCTTTAGTTTCACTGACATTCAGGCTTGTTTCTGGCTGTGAGACTGGAATCTGGTTTATTCAGATTGCAACACTCTGTGCCTCCTGCCAGGTTGAACTCAGCTCCTTGACCTTCCTGCTGATTTGAACTCAGTGTTTCCTCACCCTGACACTGGGAGCTGCTCTGAGTTCCAAGCTCAGGTGAACCTTCTCCTAGATGGCTCCCTCTCCTGCAGAACATCTGTACCTGAATAACTTATTGCCCACTGAAGTTGCTGTGTCCACTGCTTTGTTTCACTGCTATGCTTCTCTGTGGAGGCCTCTGGTGTTTCCAGTAGTCAGTGTGTATTTTTAGGTTTGAAATGGCCATTTCACACAGTGAATCAGGGTTCAGGGAGGAGATGTCACTTGCCATCTCCTTCTGTGTTGAGGTCTTTCTTTGCTCTTCCCATAGGCTTCAATTATCACTTCAAATCTTTGCTAGGTCCCAAGGCTTTAATTCTCTCCTTCTCTCTCTTATATTGTTACATTTCAGTATCAGGACATCAAAGTTTTCTCTGCTGTTCACCACTCCACCACCTTCCCAGAAGTCTTTTCTCTAGCTCTGTGGAGAATGCTGTTGAAATTTTTGGGGAGAATGCATTATATCTGTGTATCACATTTTGAAAGTATGGCCATTTTGACTATATTGATTTTGCCTATCCAGGAAGAGGAGATACTTTTCCATTTTTTGATGTTCCTTTTAAAGAGTGCTGTAATCTTCCATGTGGAGGTCTTTCATTCCCTTAGTTAGATTAGTTTCTAAGTATTTAATTATCCTTGGTGCTATTGTGAATGGTATTTTTCTCTTAACTTTTTCTCAGTGGGTTCATTAGTAGAGTACAGGAATACTATTGAGAATTGTGTATTGATTTTGTACCCTGGTTCATTATTAAACTTGCTTATTAATTCTAAGGGTCTTATTGGATTATTTAATATCTTCTATGTACAGAATCATGCCATTTGCAAACAATAATTTATACATATCCTTTTTATTTATTTTTCTTGTCTAATAGCTCTTTCTAATGTTTTGAGTACTATGTTGAACAGGAGTAATGATAGTGGAAATCCATGGTTTATTGCTGATCTTAGAGGGAAAGCTTTCAGTTTTTCCTGATTTAATATGATGTTCATTGCTTTGTCATAAAAGGATTTTGTCAGATTGAGATAAGGTCCTTCTAAACTTATTTTCTTCTGTGATCTTATCAGGAATGGATTTTAGATTTTGTTAAGGGTTTCTTCTGCATCTGTTGGAATGATCATATAATTTTTATCTTTACTTATGTTTATATGATGGATTTTATTCATTGATTTCCACATTTTAAACCACACTTACCTCCCTTGGATGAAGCCCACTTGGTCATGAAGTATGATATTTTTGATGATTCATTGCATTCTGTTTGCCAGTATCACATTGAGGATTTGGCATCTAAATTCATTAGAGACATTGGTTGGTAAGTCCCTGTTTTGATTTGCATGAATTTTAAATCAGGGTAATTGTAGCTTCCAGGAATGACTTTGGAAATATGCCTTCACTTTCAATTTATTTTATTTTTATTTTTTGGTACTGGGAATTGAACTCAGGACCTTGTGCTTTCTGGGCAGGTGCTTGTGCCACTGAGCTATATCTCTGGCCCTTCCCTTTCAATTTCATTGGAAAGCTTGAGCAGTATTTGTGTTAGAACTTTCCTGAAGGTTTCTTAGAATTCAGCATTGAGCCCCTTTGACTGTGGGTAGATTTTTTTTATTACTTCTTCAGTTTCATTGACTTTTATTGGATTATTTAGTGTTTTACCATCTTCTTAGTTCCACTTTTATAATTGATATGTTCTAGGAATCTATAGGATATATCTGAGGAATCTATCCTTTTCATTTGAGCTCTCTAGTTTATTGGCATTTAGGTTTGCAAAGTAGTTGCTAATAATATCTTTTTATATCAGTGGTGTCCCTTGTAATTTCATCTTTTTCATTTCTAATTACTTTGACTTTGGTGTTTTCTCTGTTTTTGTCAAGTTTGCTAAAGATTTCTGCATTGTCTTTACTATTTTGAACCAATTCATTAATTCATTAATTATTTATATTTTTCTCAATTTCATTGATTTCTGCTCTAATCTTTATAATTTGTTCCTTGTATTAGCTTTTGGATTGTTCTTATTTTTGGAACCTTCTGGTGGATCATTAGGTTTTTCACTTGAACTTGTTCTGCTTTTGTAATATAGATACTCACAGCTATAAACTTCCCTCTTAGGACTATTTTCATTGTGTCTCATAAATTCTGGTATGTTGTACTGGCATTATTGCTTAGTTTTACACACTATCTTATTTCTTCCTTGATTTGCCTGTAACACATTGTTTATTTAAAATTACAGTGTTTAGTTTCCATGCATTTGCATAATTTTCTTTGTCACTGATTTCTAACTTCATTTTGCTATGATCTAAAAACATGCACAATATAATTTCAATTCTTTTGCACTTACTTAAGCTTTCTTTATTGGATAATATATGGTCTATTTTGGTGAAAGTTCCATGTGCTGCTGAAAAGAATATATATTGTATTTTTGTTGTGTGAAACATGGTAGATATTTATTAAATCCATTTGTTCAAAGGTTTTCTTTAGCTTTTATGTTTCTTTATTGATTTTTTGTTTAATTGATCTATCTATTTGTGACATTGGGATATTGAGATCCCCTAATATAATTGTGTTTATGCTTATCTGGGTTTCTATGCCTAGTAGAACTTGTTTTATAATGTTGGGTGCACTGTCATTTGGTGCATATATGTCAATAGTGTGTCTCTTCCTATTTGTGTTCCATTAACCAATATGTAGTGACCTTCTGTGTCTCTTTTTTGATCAAACTTGGCTTGAGGTCCACTTTTTATGAATATTCAGTAGCTATATCTGCTTTTAGGAGGCATTCTTGTTGCATAGAGTTTTTCTACCCTTTGAATTTTAGTTTGTGATTTTTTGGGGGGTTAAGTGTGTTTCTTGTATACAGCACACTATTGGAGTTTTGTTTTTTGATCCATTCTGCCACTCTGTGTCTTTTAATTGGGGAATTAATACCATTCAGAATGAGACTTATTGCTGATACACATTGACTTATCTTTCCCATTGATTTATTATACTGTTGCAGCTTTCCTATCTTTCCCTTCCAATTAACTGCTTACTCCACCTGGCATTTTATTCTATTAGACCTTTTGTCATTGCTGGTTTAGTTGTTTTTTATGCTTTTTAAAACTTTATTTCAACATAACTTTGCTTATAAAAATACACTCATATTGGTTACAGGAATGCAATTTAACTTACTGTGCACAATTCCTACCAAAAATTGGTACCTGGTTTAAGATTTCAAAAAGGATTTGTAATTTGGTTTATTTTTATCTATTACAAATGTATAAAAGGTCCTCCATCAAATGCTGCTAAATAAGGTAGCAAAAACCTTGAGAAATATACCTACGGTTTGCCTCAGAAAAGTAACATGTATTTCATTATTAAGTTTATAAAATTAGTACAACAAAACATTGTTATATTGCTACAATGCCAGTTTACACATTTCAGTAAGTAATGAATATGGAAGGGCATGGAGGGAATGCTACCTAAACACAAAGAATTATAATAAAAGCTATCTATTTTTACTAATATTGCATTTAGATTCTAAATCTCACAAACTAAGATTCAGATAATTTCTTAAGAGGACAGAAAATCCTCACTCCACTCCCCTCACCATTGTGGGAGCAACTCGGAACCCCAGGAAACCACCAGAACTTTGGTGAGTTGCTCAAGAGGGGAAATCTCCACCCCCAACAATTGAGGAAGTGATGCTGAACCTTGGGGGAACCTTGGGAAAATTGGTGAGCTGCTCGGGAGGGGAGAAATTCTTTACCCAACTCCCAAACATTGCAGGAGTGACCCTAAGCCTTGAGGAACCTGGCGAGCATTGATGAGCTTCTTGGGAAGGGAAAACTCTGCCCCTGGCTCATCACCATTGTGGGGACAAGGGTGAGCCTTGGAAGCCTCAGTCTAGAGGAATCCTGGTGTCTGTCCCTACATTGTAAGTAGAGCAGCCAGTGCAAGAATAGACCAGGATACAGCAGCCATCTTGTCTGGAGGAACCCAGGGTAAATCTACTCTAACAAGAGGAAACACTTTGCATACAAACTCATAATTTATGATCAGTTCTGTTCTGTAACTGTACCCATTGCTCCTATGATCTGAAGTATGAAATCCATAGTTACCACAGTTGGTTGGGTTCTGAATTATGCTTATTATTAGCAGTACTACTGTAGTTAGGATGTCTTATTTGTTGTAATCAGTTGTTTTCCTTGATGTAACAATATTGGGAAGCTCTGGGGTAACAACCTCACCAGAGGCCTAGTGAACCAAACAGAAACTGACTGGGTACTAAGTCAAACAGAAACCAACATCCCACTCTCATTTAACTGGGAAAGTAGGATCTTGGGACAGATGCAAATGAAGAATCTCCTACACACACAAGATATCCCCAAAATACGGACTATTCTTGGAGAGGCCTTGACATTTGTGATATAGCTGCCTACTCACAAGGATCACCACAGGAAAAAAATTTAAATTCCTTTTGAAATAGAAAATGTCAAAACTATGGAGCAAAATGCAATCTCATACCTCTAGCCCATCCAGAAAAAATATAGGAGACAGTGACATAGGGTAACTTGGAAGTCACACATATAAAATTTCTGAAATGATAGCAACTAAAGTAAAGAAAGAACTCTATCTGGCTATAGGAGAAAACAGATCAGAAATAATCTATCAGGTAAAAGAAGAAATGACAACACTAATGAAAGAATTGCTCAGCACATACAAAGAAGACAATAAAAATAGAGGAGAATAGAAAAATGATGGAAACTCTGAATGAACAATATAGGAAAGAATTAGAATGCATGAAACAGATTCAAAGAGATATCTAGGAAATTAAAAATTCCTCTGAAAGCTGGCAAAACTGCATGAACAAAACTAAAGATAGACTTTCAGACCTTGGAGACAGCATTGCAGCTGGGTGTCTTGAAAGGAAGATCTCTTAAAAACAAGGACCCAGGAAATAACAATTCAACAGCTAGAAGATGATGCAAAGAAAAACAATATAAGACTGAGGTGTCAATGAAAAAGCAGAAGTCAGCACAAATGACAAAAAGATTATTTGTAGAAATAAGAGCAGAAAATTTCCCAAGTAGAGGGAAAGAATTTGACATATAGTTAAAAGAGGCTTATAGAACTCCAATTAGCCATAACCAAAATAAATCTACATGCACACACACAATAATCAGGATCCCAGAAATTCAGTCTAAGTACGGAATATTAAAAGCTGTTAGAGAAAAGAAACAGATTGCCTAAGAAGTAAAGCTCATTAGAATCATGGCAGATTTCTCAGCACAAAGCATCAAGTCAAGAAGAGCTTGGAGTGAAGTATTTCATGGCCTGGAAGAATAACTTCCAACCGAGATTGATGTATCTTTTGTATCTTTCAAAATTAATGGAGAAATAAAATACGCTCACAACAAAGAACAAGTGAAGAAATTCATGACCACCAAACCAACCATAAATGGGTACTGAAAGACAGTCGAGAAAGATATAAAAATATGCACAATACCATGAATAACCATAGAAAGGAGCCACCATTCAGGGCAAGCAATTATGAGACTGATGCACTGCCTACTGCGCTAAGGAGGCAGGTAGGGCAAGCAATTAAAGAGAGGGCAAATGTAGGGAAAAACACCAGGAAAGAAACATGACAAAAACCAGCCAATGTATATCAGTAACAATGATGAATATAAATGACCTGAATGCACCATTCAAAAGAAACAGACCGGCAGAGTGGATCAAGAAACAAAATCCAACAAAAGGCTGTATATAAGAAACACAGTAAACTACAAAAGAAATTGACAGACTAAAAGTCAAAGGATGGAAAATAAGACTCCATGTGGTGGGAACCCAGAAAAAAGCAAGAGTAGCTATCCTGTTTCCAGCCAATGTGAACTTCAAAGCAAGAGTGTCTGAAAGAGATAAAGAAGGTCACTATATACTAAGGTGAAAACTGCAAAAGGAAGAGATGACAATCATAAATATCTATGCACCAAATAGAGGATCACTCAACTATATAAGACAAAATTCAACCAAAATGAAAAATTAAATAAGCAACAAAACAGTCATAACAGAGGATCTTAACACCCCACTGTCAAAAAGATATAGATCAACTAGATGAAGAATTAGCAAAGAAATAATAGAACTAAACTAAACTTGTGAACAAGTGGATTTAGTACATGTTAACAGAGTGTTCCACCCAACAACATCAGAATACACATTCTTCTCATCTGCACAAGGGATGTTCTCTAAAATAGACCATATACTAGCACATAGAACATACTTAAATTAATGAAAAGTAATCAAAATTATCCCATGCATATTATCTGACCATACTGCAGTGAAGTTGGAAATTATTGACAAAAGTAATCATAAAAGCTCCACAAACACATGGAAATTAAATAAAACCTGGCTGAACATACATTGGGCCACAGATAAAATTAAAGAAGAAATTGAACAATATTTAAAATCAAACAGAAAGGTAGATACACTTACTGGATACTGTGGGATGCACTAAAAGCAGTCCTCAGAGGGAAACTTATAGCAGTGAATTCTCACATCAGGAAAATAGAAGAAGCACAAATAAAAACCTTATGCTACACTTCAAGCTTCTAGAAAAAAAGAGGAAGTTAAGCCCAAAGCCCAAAGAAGGCAGGAATTATAAAGATCAGAGCAGAAATTAACAGAATGAAGAATAAGAAAATGGTGCAAAAATTAATGAATTGAAGAGGTGATTCTTTGAAAGAATAAATAAAATTGATAAACGCCTAGCCAACCTTATCAAAAAAGGAAAGAAAAAAACTCAAATTCATGCACTAAGGAATGAAAATGATGAAAGCACTACAGATCCTATAGAAATTCAGAAGATCATCAATACTTACTTGAAAACTCTTTACTTTCAAAAGATGGAACACACAGAGGAAACGGATAGATTCCTAGATACATATGAATTACCAAAGCTGAATGAAGAAGATATAAAAATCCTGAATAACCCAATATCAGTCAATGAAATTAAATTGTAATAAAAAATTACAAACAAAGTAAAGCCCAGATCCTGATGGATTCACATTTACATGAAATTGGGGCTGGGGATATAGCTCAGTGGAATAAGCGCTTGCCTAGCAAGCGCAGGGTCCTGAGTTTGATCCCCAGTACCGCAAAAAAAAAAAAAAAAGGTTTAAACACATTTACATGAAATTTAGAGAAGATTTATCACCAATTCTTCTCAAACTTTTTAATAAAATTGAAAGAGAAACAATTCTCCCTAATTCCAAGAGGCAAGTATTACCCTGATAC
>PVLD010030624.1:0-16630 GCA_004027595.1 Dinomys branickii
ATAGGCCTTTTGCATATGGGAGGGGGATCTGGAGAGGAAGGAGGGAGAGAAAGAGACAGAACTAAGAGGCATTGTATGCCAGTGCCAACACCCCACAGTGACCACAGCCACACGTACTGCAAACGTAGACTAACAGAAAACTTTGAAATTAAGAAAAGTCATTTCACTATCACATGTTCCCCCTCATGTGAGAGTTTGCATTTACAGTCCTCACGTATCTGAATTTCTCTGGCTTGAGTCCTCATTGGGACGTGATCAGGCAGGGACAGCATGAGCGAGGTGGCAGGTGTGTCTGTCCTTCACAGGAGGTAGACCTGCAGCAGGCCCTTCGCCCCGTGGAAAACACCAGGACCGCCCTCCTACTTCCTTACTGTGGTACTTGCTGTTTATCACCGTGACCAAATACCTGAGAAAGTTAGTGGTATGGCTTCCATCTAGATGTCCCCCAAAGCTTCATGCAGGCATAGGTGGGGATCTTCAGAGGCGGCTGGATCTAGGGTGTATGGTGCTAGAATTAAAGATGTGATGCCGGGACTGTGTCAGAAAGGCAGGGGACCAGCCAGCCAGCAGGTTCTTTTCCTGAAAGATTACTCACCCCAAATGCCTCGGTATTTGTCTCTTCAAACTCAATTATTCTATGGCTCATATTCAATTGAATTACACATCTCACAGTATTCAAAATGGCTCGTTTGTTCTGGGGATTACACAGTTCTAACTGCATCACAAAAACACCTGCAAGCAGCAGAACGGTAATGAAATGCAGCAGCCACCTGCAGCAGCTAAAGGACACAAAACACCAGTGAGTTTGGACAGCATTGCAGTGCCGGCCAGGGCAGTGATGCAGTTCGGGGCAGTGAGGATTTGAACATGAGCCTCTTGCTCCTGTAGGGACTCCTGGGAAAGGTGAAGCCTGTGAGTAGCTTCCTACTTTACACCTACAGGATTCTTTCAGCTGTTCTTTCAAAGCACCTAACCCAGTGGTGGCAAACTTAAGGCACATGTGCTGCAGTGAGCTATTTGTAACACTGAAAGCTCCGAAAGGTTCACCGTCATTAACAACCCCTCCCAGATACCCATTTTCCCCCACAATAGATGGCTTAGCAAATGGCAGTGACCACAGCATGGCACAACACCTGCCATGACGGGCCCCAGCTTCTGCCTGAGACTGAAGCCTGCATCCCTCCAGCACTCCAGACGATCCTGCCTGACATTCCTCAGCCCCCACCCTTTCTGCAAGTCACTGGCAAATGAGGATGAGGACAATGAACCACCCTGAAAGCATTCTGGGTCCCAGAGCTCCCAGGAGCTGGCTGAAGCCCTGTGGAGGCTGTATCCATGCCAGTGAGGCCCTGTCCACCCTGCCTTCTGCCTTCCACAGGTGTCACTGTGGACAGCATCCCTGCTACACGACCCTGTCTCAGAGTGCTTTTGACGCCATTGTCCTACACTGGCCAATCCGGTGCCCCATCCCATCTTGGGAACCAACTAGGCACCCCTTTCCTGGGAGATTTGCCATGTCTAGTATCTGACAGTGGATTTGCTTTTGTTGGGGCTGTGGAGAGAAATGGCTCAGAAGAAAGATTGTTTGATGCGTCTCCATCCTGCTCAGTTTTCAGCTGCACTCTGAGCTCTCGAGGCAAGGTCAGAGGACTTGGCTGAGATCAGAGTTAATAACAGCCTACCTTTCCACTTTACCCACGGTAACCTTTTCACTCCGTCACAATACCTCTAAAACCTCGGACTGATACTGAGCAGCACTTTTACTGTGACAGACACACCAGAGACTGCAGTTTAAATTAAAGGATTAAGTCTATAATGATGACATTTCAGGCAACTTGCAGAATTTTCGTTCACATTAAACAAATGCAAATCCTTCCTAATCCTTTTTCAAAAATACTTAAAACCTATTTTTACTCTAACAGAAGTCAAGTTTCAAAACTCAATGAATATAATTAAAAACTCTCTCCTTAATTATACTTCTTTGAGTGATTTCATTCTTTCAGATGATTTTTCCCATGGCTTGAAAGCCTTTAGCATAAAGTTGAGTTACCACGCGAGGGGCATTCCCAGCTACACTGATCCAACAAGAATCCTATCTGTCCTGGTACTAGTTATTGAACAAAGGTACAGGATTCTGAAGTTTCAACAGCACAACAAAAGCTATTAACACTTATTGAAATATTTAGTCCATTATGGAATTGATAAATTGGGTTGTGGAATAGAATTACTAATTTCCATTTTAAACTCTAGTATGTTGCCTCAGCTTTACTGTCTGATGCAATTTCCAGTGGAAAGTGAAAAGAAACAGTCCAGTAGGGAGAAACTCATCATTAGACATCAATTTCCCTCATAAAAGTGTTCAGGATGCAGTTCTGAAAATTGCTATCAGAGAGTGCATGTAGTTGGACACCAAGATTTTCTAAGGCCCTTATGAGAAATACAGATGGGAAGGCCCACAGCAGGGGTGCTTAAAGACTGTTGAGGGTTAGACACACGCACCAGAGTTTTATCAAGTTCTCCAGATAAATCTGCTTGAGATCCAAGCCTGAGATATACTACAACCCCCACCGTAATAGACAAACATCATATTCGTAAGCCTGGAAAGCATTCCTTCCCCTAGGTTGTTCAGCTTTTCTTGTCCTAAGAGCTTTGAAAATTCTGCTACCTCCACAAAACTTTCTTGTCTTGGTGGGGGAGAAAAGGGCAATTCCAAACAACACATGCCTGTCATGCTAAATACCAAAAACCCTGAGCACTAAAGTGAGGATTTAAATCTATGACAGGATTATCGGTGCAAAAGTATTTGTTAATAAAAATGCACAAAGATTCACAGAGCAAGAGCTATGCTGTGTGCATTCTCCCGTGGACCAAGAAGGCTAACAAAATGCAGCTCATCAAGCATGTTAGAACAGGGGACTCAGCAGAATGTGTCTCAAATAGAGATGAACAGAGCTAAAATTTCTCTGGGTAAAAATGGTGATAATCCAGCTCGTACACCAATGCAGGCAGTTGGAAAAAAATATTTCAGTCACTCAAAGTTGGTTTCAGAGGCCAAATTACAGAACAACATAAAGAGTCAGCAACTCTTCTCCCCAGAAATAAAGGAACCACTTAATTAGTGAAAATTCTTTTTTAAAACAACCATGGAAAATCTAACTTTGAAAACTGGCAAAGGATCCAAATAGATATTTTTCTAAAGAAAATATTAAGATGGTTGAGAAGTCTTTGAAAAGATATTCTAGTCATTAGGGGAAGCAAATCATAACTGCATGGAGACAACACTTCATCCTCGTTAGGCAAAACCCCAAACACAAGTGTTGGTGAGGATGTGTAAAATCAGAACCCTCATACTGAAGGGGGTGCAAAATGGTGAATTGCTTTGTAAAAATATTTTGAAAACTCATCAAAGTGTTAACATCCAGAAATTCTGCCCTTCAGAATGTACCCAAGAGAAATGAAAATATTTACCCACACTGAAATGTGCCTACAACTACACATAGCATCATCGTTCGTCATAGCCAAAGCCAATCCAATTTACACCAAGTGATGAGTGAATTTGAAAGTGGTCCCATCTTTACAGAGGAATATTGTCTGGTAGTAAGAAAAGAATAAAGCTCTGACATGTAGGAGTGAAGTGTGCAATTGCACAAATGATCTCCAACACATTGCGCTGAGAGAAGCCAATCACTAAAGATCACATGTTAATTCATTTTATGTTAAATCCCCAGAACAGATAAATCTATAGACATAGAACAAGGTTCCTTGGTCTTGGGTGGGAGGGAAGGGTATTGAGCAGGTATAGTATGGGTCTAGCATTTCTTTGGGGATGATGAAATGTTCTAAACTTAGATCTTGGTGATAGTTACACAACCCTATGTGCATGCTAAAAACCATTCAATTGTGTGCTCTAAATACGTGGGCCTTAAGGTATGGGAATTATAGCTCAATAAAAGTGTTTCCAAAAAGATCACCTTTAAAAATGTGTCTTTTCAATTCCCAATACCTCAAAAGCATCTTAAGCTGGATGCATTTAAGAGTCATTGTGTATGTGGCTTGGGATGCCATGAAGATTTCATGTGAACTCCCAGAGGCACAGGGAGAAGGTCAAGGGACAGACAGAGAAAAATGGAGACAAGAGAAGGGAAGGAGGAAGGAAAGGAGGGAAAGCCAAGATTGATTAATAAGTTACTTTAATATCATGATTGTCTGTATAAATTTATGACGGCAAATATGTATAGCACAGAGCCTCAGTGTTAGCAACATGATGCGAAAACACATGCCTACATCGACATACACACACACACACACACACACACACACACACATAATACATATT
Organism: Dinomys branickii; assembly: GCA_004027595.1. Lineage (NCBI taxonomy): Eukaryota > Metazoa > Chordata > Mammalia > Rodentia > Dinomyidae > Dinomys > Dinomys branickii. The sequence continues at coordinate 4,337 of PVLD010030624.1, forward strand.
CTTATGGAAGAGATTTATGAGACAGACTTCAGGATCAGTGCTTACAGGATTCCAGTGCTTATTGTATTCCGATGAGTCACAGGGTCCAGTAGCTTCCAAAAAGCTGGAAACCTCAGAACAATGGGGACCAAGGCCACAGTGACAGTCGGAGGTTAAAGGCCAAGAAGTCCCTGCAGGCTGCTGGCATGAGTCCATGTTGGAAGGCTGGAAAAGCCAAGTCCGATGTCCACAGTCAATGGCAGTAGCAAAAGATGCCCGACTCAAGCAGAATTGAGCTCACAAGTGCAGACTGACTTCCTCCTTCCTCTCAGCATTCTATCCAACTTGCAACCACACATGGTCAGGGTGGGTCCCCCATCAGATTGCTGGCCAACACGCCAATCATTTCTGGAGACATCCTACAAACACAGCAGGAAACATACTTTACTAACCTCCCGGACATCTCTCAATTCAACCTAACTACAATTAAAATCAACCATCACACACAGATTTATACCAAAAGTCTGTCATGTATCTGAGATTCACATGTAACTAGAAGTCATAGTTTTATTTGCTAAACCTGGCACCCTATTTGAGGGTTTACTCCACAGGTACAAGAGGTAAATAAAACACAAATTCTGCCAAATGTAATAAAACTCAAATCTTAGTCCAACATTGACCATAGCTAGTTCACACTGGAAAACAGCATTTTGGCCTTAAGCAGGAGACACCACGTGTTCTAATGCATTTGCTTGTGGACCTTAACTTATTGGGGTGACTGAGTGGTGCCTCAGAATAATACCATTGAAATAAGATTTTTTTATAACCTACATTTTGTGACAGAAGGGGGATCGCCACACACGGGGCCACATGCAAGATGTCAAATTCAGTCAGAAGGCAGAAGTGGGAGCAGGTGCAAGGGAAAAATCTGTCTTGACCTAAGTTTTTACTGTATTTTCTACCATAAAGGAGAGCCAGGACAGGTTGAGAGGCCTAGTGTCTGCTCCTTTGAACAACTTCAGTAAGTTTGGTCCTGTTGAGGTGGTGTCTAGTTGTTTGGCACCTGGCCAGGGTAGTTTAGGGCAGCGGGAATCCTGGCTCAGGGAGTGACAGCTGATAAGGAGATCGTTGGCGGTGTGGGCTCAGGCTTGGTAGATTGTATAGGCCTTAGTTTTCCATCAGTATAACAGAATACCTGAGATGATTAACTTATTTTTTATTTTAAAGACAATTTTTTAAAAAGATACAGAATTTCAAAACAAGATGATAGGAAATTAACAATGGTTATTATATTGCACAGTTATCTTCAAAGTAGTTGCTCAGATTACCAGATATAGGCATGTAAGATTGATCAAACAATATAAGCACTGTTCCTTTAAAAAAAACTAATACAAATGAATAGTACAATAAATCTTAGCTATCTTGTGCATGAGCATGTGTGCATGCATGCACACACATACATACACACATATATATATTCCCTTCCTTCTTTTCTCCTTTACCCAGCCCAACTGTTCTTTATTTTTGAGCAGTTTCTTTCCCTTTCACAATATCTATTGTACCTTTTATGTCTTATTTACTCTTTTAGATTCCTACAGTAAGGAGACAATACAATATTTACACATGTGAGTATGATTTATTTCGCTTACAATATGGTCTCTAGTTGCATCCATTTACCTATAAAAGCTTCCCGCTTATTTTTCTTTATGGCTGAGTAGTACTCCATTGTATAAAAGTATATCTTTTTTATCCATTCCTCAATTGGTGGACATTTGGGTTGTTTCCAAGATTTTGCTATGACAAATTATGCTGCTATAAACATGAGTGCACATATATCGCTGTAGTATGATGTTTTCAATTCTTCTGGGACAATACCCAGAAGGGGAATATTTGGGTCGAATGGGACCTCTACTCCTAGTTTACTGAGGAATCTCCAAACTGATTTCCGCAGTGTTTTCACCAGTCTATGTTCCCACCAATAGTGGCAAAGTGTTCCCTTTTCACTGCAACCCTGTCAAAATTTGTTATTGGTTGATTTTTTTGATGATAGCCATTCTTTTTGGGGTAAGATGGAATCTCAGTGTTATTTTAATTTGCATTTCTCAAATGACCAATGATGCTGAACATTTTTTCATATATTTATTTACCATTTGTATTTCTTCATCCAAGAAGTGTGCATTCATCTCAGATGCCCATTTTTGGATTAGGTCTTCCAATTTGGGGGGTCTGATTTTTTTAATTGTGTATATGTTCTGATAAAAGTCCTTTGTCCTTGGGACAGTTGGCTAAAAATTTTTCCCAATTCATTGGTTTTCTTTTCACTGTGTTCATAATTTCTTTTGATATGCAAAAACTTCTCAATAAGATCAGATCCCAGTTGTTGATTTTTTTAACTATTTTCAATGCAGTTTGGGTTTTGTTCATGAACCCTCTGCCTACTGCTATGTCTTCAAGATTTCTACCTACTTTATCTTCCAGTAGATTTAGTGTTTCTGCTTTAATATTTAGATCTTTAATCCCTGTTGACCTTAGTTTAGTGCCTAATGATAGACATGGGTCTAGTTTCAGTCTTCAGCATGTGTAAAGCCAGTTTTCCCAGCACAATTTATTAAAGAAGCTATCTTTCTTCCAGTGAACATGCTTGGCCCCTTTGTCAAAGATAAGATGGCTGAGTGTGTTTGGAATTGTGTCTGCATCTTCTAATCTATTCCATTGATCCTCAGGTTTCTTGTTTTGCCAGTACCATGCTGATTTTATGACAGTAGCTTTTCAATGTAATTTCAAGTCAAAGATTATGATGCCTCCTGCATTTCCTTTGTTTCCCAGGATTGCTTTTTGCTATTCTAGGTCTCTTCAGTCTCCAGATGAACTTTAGGAATGTTTTCTCTAGATCTGTGAGGTAGCTAAAGATATTTTGATCAGGATTGCATTAAATCTGTATGACAGTTTGGGAATATGGCCATTTTCACAATGTTGCTTCTTCCTATCCTTAAGCAAGGAATATCTTTCCATTTTCTGAAATCCTCTTCGATCTCTTTTTTCAGAGGACTATAACTTTCACTGTATTGGCGTTTTACTTCCTTTGTTAGATTGATTTCTAAGTATTTCATTTTTATATGCTATTGTGAAAGGTGGGGTTTCCCTAATTTCCCTCTCACTGTGTTTGTTGTTTGTGTACAGGAATGCTATTGCTTGTTAGTGCTGACATTGCATCCAGTTATGCTACTGAATTTGATTATCAATCGATAAGCCTTTTGGTGGAGTTTTTGGGGTCAGCCATATAGAGTATCATGTCATCTGTGAATAGTGATAATTTTACTTCTTCCTTTCCTAACTGTATTCCTTTTATTTCTTTCTCTTGTCTAATAGCTCCGGCTAATGTTCCCAGAACTATACCGAACAGGAGTGGTGATAGTGGACATCCTTGTGTTGTTCCTGACTTTACAATGAAAAAAACAACTCTTAGATTCATTGACTCCTTGTATTGTTTTATTAGTCTCAATTACATTAATTTTTGCTCTGATCTTTATAATTTTTTACCCTCTTTGGGCTTGACTTGCTCTTCTTTTTCTAAAAGCTTGAGGTGCAGCATTAGGTTATTTATTTTTGCTCATTCTGTTTTCCTGATGTGAGAATTGACCACTATAAATTTCCCTCTGAGCACTGCTTCCATTGCATCCCATGGGGTCTGATAGGTTGTATTTGCATTTTGGTTTGATTGTACATGTTGTTTAATTCCTTCTTTAATTTTGTCTGTGACTCATTGGTTGTTCAGGAGGGCATTATCTAATTTCCATGTGTTTATGGAGTTTTTTCAGTGTCTTTTGCCAATAATTTCTGATTTCATTACACTATGGTGAGATAATGTGCATGAGATAATTTCATTTCCTTTGCATTTACTTAAACATGTTCTATGAGCTAGTATATGGTCTATTTTAGAGAACATTCCATGTGCAGCTGAGAAGAATGTGTATTCTGATATTGTTGGGTGGACCACTCTGTAAATGTCTACCAAGCACATTTGTTCAAAAATTTGGTTCAGTTCTATTATTTCTTTGAGTTTTTGTCTATTTATTCCATCTCTTTGTGACAATGGAGTACTAAGTTCCCCCATTATAATTATGTTATTGCTTATTTGATTTTTTCATGTCTATTAAAATTTGTCTAATATAGTTGGGTGCTCACGTTTTTGGTGCACATATATTTATGATTGTTATCTCTTTCTCTTGAAGTTTTCCACTAACAAGAATGTAGTGACCTTATTTATCTCTTTTCACCATTCTTCGTTTGAAGCTCACATTGTCTGCAAACAGAATATCTACCCCTGCTTTTTTCTGGGTCCCTGTTACACAGAGTATTGTTTTCCATCTTTTGACTTTCAGTATATGAATTCCTTTTGAGTTGAATGTGTTTCTTGTGTACAGAATATTGTTGGATTTTGTTTCTTGATCCACTCTGCCAGTTTGTTCCTTTTGATTGGTGAATTGATGCCATTTACATTAGTATTAAAACTGATATATATTGGCTTATTTTATGTTCCTGCTGTTGGTTCTCTACTTTTCCCCTCTGCTTAATTGCTTGCCCTGCTTGGTGGTTTCTTTCTGTTGTTGTTCTTGGGATTGTGGTCATTTTTATCTCTTTCTAGAATATCTTTCAGTATTCTTTGTAGGGTTAGTTTGGTGGTCATGAATTTCTTTAGTTGTTCTTTGGCTTGGAAGTATCTTATTTCTCCATTAATTTTGAAAGATTGTTTTCCAGGGTACAGTGATCTGAGCTGGAAGTTGTTTTCTTTCAGGACTTGAAATACTTTACTCCAAGTTCTTCTTCACTTGCTGGTTTCAGTTGAGAATTCTGCCGTGATTCTGATGAGCTTTCCTTTATAGGTGATCTGTTTCTTTTCTCTAACATCTTTTCAATGGTCTGGTCTCATGTTGAACTTCTGGGATCTTAATTATTATATGCCTGGATGTAGATTTATTTTGGCTATGGCTAATTGGAGTTCTATATGCCTCATTAACTGTATGTCAGATTCTTTTCCAATGTTTTGGAAAATTTCTACTATTACTTCTGCAATAGTCTTTTAATGTCATCTGTGTTAATCCTGCTTTTTCATTGACACCTATCAGTCTTATATTGTTTTTCTTTGCATTATCTTGAAGATGATGAATTGTTATTTTCTAGTTGCTTGTTATTTTTAAGATATCTTTGCCTTCATGATTGCTGGACACAGTGCTGTCTTCAATGTCTGAAAGTTTATCTTCAGTTTTGTTCAAACAGTTTTGCCAGCTTTCAATTTCCTGGGTATCTCTTCAACTCTGTTTCATGCATTCTAATTCTTTCCTATATTGTTCATTCAAGATTTCCATCATTTTCTTATGCTCCTCTATAGTTTTTATCTATGTCTCCTTTAGATGTGCTGAGCAATTCTTTCATTATGGTTGCCATTTCATTTTTGCCTGAGAGATTATTTCTAATCTGATTTCCCCTAAGTTCTCATGGAGTTGTTTCTTTACTTCAGTTGCTATCATTTCAGAAATTTCAGGTGTGTAACTTCCAATTTCTTCTATGTCAATATCTCCTCTACCTGTTCTAGGTGGGGTGGAGGTCTGAGATTGCATTTTGTTCCTTCATCTTGACATTTTCTATTTCAAACAAAATTTTTTTATTTTGCTTTCTGTGATTGTCTTTGTGAATTTTGGTAATAGGTAGCTATATCGCTAATATCAAGGCCTCTCTAGGGAAAGTCTGCTCTTCAGTAATATCTTCTGTATGTTGGAGATTCTTTGTGTCTGTCCCAAGATCCCACCTTCCCAATTAATTAGGAGTGGGATGTTGGTTATTTGACAGAAACTGCAGCAAACAGTTTGAATTGATTCAGGACATTGGGGCAGCCAGGAAAAGACACTCAGGAAAGAGTACTTCCAGAACTGCTTCAGAAAATGGCAAGAACAATGGGATGGGTGTAGTGAGGGAATATTTTGAGAGGAGTTCATGGCAATGTGTCTTTTACTGGAATACATTTTTTTATTTTTAACTTAAACATTCACAATAGCCTTTCACCTTACCTCACATATCCTCTGCCCAGTGGCCACTGTCTTTCCAATGAAAGCAGCTTTCTCTGAAGAGGTTCTGGGCCAGGTCCCTGACTCCAGGAATCTCCTCTCCCCTTCCCCTCAGAGCTAAAGGTGGCAACAGATCTTTCTCTTGTGGCCCTGTTTTCCGTGCCCAGAAATTTGTAAGTAGTCCCATGATGAAATCGTGCCCCAATTGCCCTAATCTGACTATGCCCTCTTCTCCTGTAGGACCCCTAAGCCTCTGCAAGGACCAGGGTAAAATCCCCAGCCAGTGGGTGTGGCCGACTCCATCTTCACCCTCCCACAGCTGCCTACCCTGCCTCTCCTCGCCTATGTGAGGCTCTGGCTGTGGTTCAGACTCTTCAGGAGCAGCTTACGCTGAAGTCCCAGCAACTACAAAGCAAAGTCTTTGTAGCAGGGTTAATTGGAAGTCATTAATCCAGTTTTATATAGGAGAAAACCAATAACACAATATAAAGCATTACTTTTAATTAACAAAAGCAATTAGCACTAATTTAAAAATGCTCACATTTGTCAAAGAGCCATTTCACCTTAATTGCTAGGTGTGTTAAATAGGCCATTAAAAACAAATTAAAATGCAGGCCATAGATAAAGGGGGCAGGAAATACAACTGTGACAGCACATGGGCTGAATGTTCCCCACTGCAGAACCTGCAAAACTGCCTTTCACAGTCATTGTGTCAGCTCCTGCCCGGGATGCTTAACAAGACAAGATCATAAATACATATGGGGAATTGGCTTGAAAAATAAAGTAAGCTTGAGCTCTGACATGGAAAGGCAATTTTTAACTTTTTACACTACTCACAAAGGAGTACTTACTCTGTGTCTCCTCTGTTAAATTCAGCAGGGAAAAAGGAAGCTTCTCTGCCCTCCAGCAGTTGGGAAGGGTGCAGCTATAACACAGGATGTTTCAAGTTCTCAAGCAGGTGGCAAAGTGTGAAGTAAGTGGTGACTTGGGAAAACACTCGTTAGAGAATGGCAAACCAGAGTTCAGTTCAGCAGACTTTGCACTATGAGTAACAAATGTTTTGAATAAGAAGAAAGGAGCAAGAGTTTCTGGGCAAGAAGAGCAGCATGAACACAGGCTCAGAAGTTGAGATTAAAGCCAAATGGTTTACCTGCACCCCTGTAAGATGAGAATAAGTTGAAGTGTGTCCTTGGGTAAGCTGTCCCATAAGAGAACAAGTGAATTTATTTTTGGTACTCCTGGTGTGCTACTCCACTGGCCCCAGGGATGGGCTGGCTATTCTGTGCATAGCAATCGGAAAAACATTCTCCAGTTCGCCAAGTTATCTAGCCACCAGACAGATGGGACTAGTGTCTGATCCTTGCACTAAGGTAAATGTGTAGGTTTCTCGAAGTCACTGTCTTAGTTGTTGTTGTTGTTGTTGTTGTTGTTGTTGTTGTTAGTGCTGGAACAAAATATCCAACATCCAAAATTAAGGAAGGAAAAGTTTATTTAGCTCGCAGTTTACAGAGGTTTTAGTCTGTAATCAGCTGGCTCCAAGACAGGGTGGCATGGCACAGGGGTAACAGTTTAAGGTGACAGAAGACAGCAAAAGCAACAAGAGCACAAGGGGGAAGAGCAAGTCTCTTTTTTTTTCTTACACTGTATTCTGGTTAGCTGTGCACACCCACACCATCTCCCTGACCTCCTCCTCCACAAGCTGAGGATATTTACAAAGTAAGGACCCAGGCCCCCTGCTGAATCACTTAGTTAAACTTTTAAATTTCTCAAGTTGACACAAGGAGCAACATGGTAAGGGCATGTCTTTTTCACCCCAGAAAGTAGAACTGCTGAGTTAGCTAAGCTTCTAGACTCAAGGTGACAAATGTATCAATCATAACAGTCACCTCATTTCATAGTAGTTCTGTCCAAGGGAGGCAGAAAGGATAAGTTAGCAGACCAAGAGGCTACTAAAAGAGGAATATATAATGGATGTTATGGGACTCACACAAATAAATTCCATAGACATTCCACATCACTGAGTTGCTGTAAGTCACTGATCAAAGGACAAAGTTTGGAGACATTAAACATTATTTCAGTGGTTAGCTTTAATGAAAGCAAAAAAAAAAAAAATTAAGATGTCATTATTTGGAAAACATCCAGATTACAAAAGGTCTTGAGTTGATGTCACCATTTGAAATGAAAAATGTCTTCCCAGGGATATCTGAATTTTTCAGAACCATTGCAATTAAAAGCAAATATAAGGCCCTGATGCTTAGGGGGTAAGGGATCACCAATGAATAATAAAATGTTATGTAACTCAGGATTTAAGATACAGGATTCACAATTATGTGAATACTATAGGACAAAGTTCTGCACCAGATCACTTATTGTCCTCAGGCAAACTCAGTGACCAGGAAAAACTGAAGATATAAAGTGTACATGGAAGAAGGAACCACACACATGACCCAGAAAAGCTGCCAACCTCTGATCCAGGGAAAAAAATAAACACAGCCCAAACCCAAGAATGTCTTCTGACGGGAGTGGGTAAAGAATGTACTGCCCCAGGAGGCATCTGGAAATATTAGGAGTATACTTTCATGTTTTTTAAAAAACACTATAAAATAAGGGCAGAAGGAAATATCCTTCACCTGATGAGGTTAATCAACTGGGGGGAAACACAGCTAATATACTCAGTCATGAAAGACTGTGATATTTCCCCTTAATATCAGGAACAAAACAATATGTTCACTCTCACCATTGACATTCATCATTGTACTGCAGAGTCTAGCTAGAGAAATTAGGCAAAAGAAAAAGAAAGGAAAGAAATAAAGTTATCTTTTCATAATGACACAATCTTATTCAGAACACCCTGAACAATCCACCAAAATAATAAGACAACTGCTAACACTAATAAAAAATTCATCCAAAATTTCAGGGCACAAAATCAACCTACAGTGGCGGAGCAATGTCCAGCGTGACGGGCAGATGGTACACATGCCACAGAAGCAATCTATAAAAATAATTTTTACTTCTAATATGAGTAATGAATTAACCAAAAAAAATTTTAAGATACACATTTTCAAAAGTGTGGATGAACAAAATTGCTATTCAAGAAGTTGTTCAAGTCTCCATGGAAACAAACCTGGTGAGATCTAGCAGACTCACAAATGCACATTTATTTTACCTGGAAATTCCATTTCTAGGAATGTATCCTCTAAATATACGCTTATGGGGAAGTATATGTTACTAATGTATGCTTTTAGTCATACACAATTTGAAATAATTATCTGTGTAGCTAGCTCAATTAAGTATATACAACCATGCTAGGTGTTAGTTTTTCTTTCTAGGCCCTTGAAGATTTTATGGAATTTTTATAGATTTAAGGGGAATGGGATGATGTTTTTACTTCTTATTTTTTATTTTAAAGAGAATAAAAAACAATACAGAATTTCAAAGATGATAGGAAATTAACAATAGTTATTGTATTACACACTGTTATCTCCAAAGTAATTGCTCAGATTACCAGACATAGGCATGAAAGACTGATCAGACCACATAAACACTAATTGTTCCTTTCAATGAACTAACATAAATTAGTAGTACAATTATCTTAGCTATCTTGTATATATATTTTCCCTTCCTTCTTTTCCCCTTTCCCCAATCCCAGTACTGCTCAAAAGGAAAGAACAACTGATGTTTTTATATGTACACCCTTCATGAACTTTTTAATATAGTCAAGCTAATTAGCACATCCACCCCTTCACATAGAGACCTCTTCTGTGTGTGTATGGTGAGAACACATAAGTTCTACCCTCTTAGCAAATTTCAGGCATACAATCCAACATATTACCTACATTTGGAAAGAATTTTTATTGTGCATAAGTTTCAGTGGTGGGGGAAAAAACGAGGACCTTCACATATCCCAAGGTTTTCTTGCTTTGAACATAAGCAGACACTGAAGCTGGCAGGGGTACACAATGCTGCAGCTGTTGGAGACCAGTGTGTGCTCCCTGTGAATCCTGAAGCATTTTCTCTCCATTTCCCCACTTCTTGCTTGGAATGACTATGCCCTCTGCTTGCTGCCATGTGTCCCTTCCAGTCAACAAATGTTCAGTGCTGTGTTATCTCTTTTTATCTATCCTCCTGGCTTCACAGTTCATGGAGAGGTTTGTGGAGATAATGCTAACACACAAAGCCACTGCAAACAGTCTTGGTCCCCAGGAGTTTCTATGGAGAGTTGAGTTCCCCATCAAGGAGACAGCCTAAGAGCCTTGCCTCAGTGTAATGTTCTTGGGGCACCCAGAGGACAGAAATTTTACCATGCAAACTGAATAAGCAGGGGGATCACAGAACTGGGCTTCTCAGTGGAAAGCTCAGGCTTCCAGCTCTGGAAAAGTTATAGCTCAGTAGCTTCAGTGGGACCACTGGGTTATCATATCACTGGTCTATCCCACTAAATATGGAGTAAGTTTTTCTATATGAATCATGCAATTCAGGTAATTTTCCAGAATGGGAATGAAATGTTCTCAGAAGCTGTGAGTGAGAGTTCAATACAAAAAGTACAAAGCAGAAGCCATTTTGTGACCCAGGAGCCATTGGACACCCAAGACTGACACACAGAGGCCAAGGCATGTTTTGCAAAGCTAGGGGACAAGAGGGAAGAGATTTTGTTCCAACAACAACCAACAAGGATGCATTCAGCACCTACCACACTCTAAGACCAAGGTGTGGGGTGCAGACAGAGAAAGATAGAGTCCCAGTTGTTGATGAGGGAATAATTTCAATTAGAAAAGCTGTGATATCTTGATAAACAGTCTTCCACACACTCTCTTAAAATTTCACAATGTGAGAGAGACTCGGAGAGGTTAGATGGCAGATCCAAGACACAGAGCATGTCCAGGGCAAAGCCAGAACCCAAGCCAATGTTTTCTGACAACAGATCTCAAACTCTTCCCACTATAAAAATCTTCCACCTATTTGCCTGGAAACAAGATTAAAAACATCAGGAGAATATCAGGACTTGGCTCTCTTCCAACCATCTCATTCCACAGCCGTCCCACATCAGGGGTACCCTAACTTAATTCTTCCCACAACTCTGGTCATAAACCCAACTGGATGAGAACTAAGTCAAATTTCCCCATAAGGTCAACATTGAACCTAAGCAAAGAATTTGGTTTGATTCTTGTTCAACTCAGTTGACAACCAGAATCATGGAAAGAATCAAGTTTGTGAACCAAGGTACAACTGCCCTTACAGGATGTACAGAGAAAGTAAATCAATGAGGATTCATTGAATTTCATAAATCGTGAGAACTCTCCTAAAATACTTAGATGATGACATAACATTTGATAAAAGTTTACACTCAGAATATTCACAAAATAAGGCAGGGTGTGGTGGCACACTTCTGTAATCTCAGCACTCAGAGGCTGAAGCAGGACGATCACCATGAATTCAAAGCCAGCCTGGGCTACAAAGTGAGTTCAAGGCCAGTCTGAACTGCACAGTGAAACCCTATCTCAAAAAAAAAAAAAAAGACGAAAAAGCAATATTTACAAATCATCCCAAAAACTCCAGAAAAGATACTGCACATATTTAGTCATGTTGGAAAATATAAATCAAGATCATTCCGAGGATCCGGGGAAGATGGCGACCAGGTGAGCAGCAAGGGAGCGAACCTCCTTAATAAACACCACCAGCTCGAGACAGACTTGGCGAGCGTGAATGCCGGGACCTCGGCTGGGAAGTTTAAACTGAGCGTATTTCTCTGAGATGCCGGGGGAGATGTGGTAGGGCGGACCAGGCTGCCGGGGCGAGACGTGGGAAAGCCCCAGACGCTGGGAGCCAGGGACGCTCCGCGCGGGGAAGAACCTTGGCTTGGTCCAAGCGCCGTGGGAGCGCAGCCGGCTCGGTCCCTCCCGCCTCCCGAGCCGGTGCAGCCCCCCGGCGACCCCCGACAGAGATCGGCTTGTTAGCGGCGGAGACGCCCGGCAATCCCACGTTTCGCGCGTGTCGGGCGGGCCGCGCGGAGGGCCCCAAACGCCGGGAGCGGAGAGAAAGATTTGCTGGGTCCTAGCACCCCGAGAATACAGACAGCTCGATCCCTCCCGCCTCCCGAGCCAGCGCAGCTCTCCGGCGACTCCCGACAGAGATTGGCTTGTTAGCCGCGGAGACGCCCGGCAATCCCACGTTTCGCGCGTGTCGGGCGGGCCGCACGGAGGGCCCCAAGCGCCGAGAGCGAGGAGGAAGATTTCCTTGGGTCCTAACGCCCTGA
>PVLD010030625.1:0-16629 GCA_004027595.1 Dinomys branickii
AAGGTAGCCTTCTTCATGCTTTCCCTTAACTAACCCGATAAACATTCCATCTATCTTACATGCAAATAGCTATCTTGCCCGTGTACTCTTTTTAACATCCGTTAAAATATGACTTCCACATTTTGGTGCCTTGGTTCCCTCCATTTTATTGAATGAAAATATGTTTTACCCAAAAAAAAGTTTTACATTGCTGCTTTTGAGTTCCTTCAGCAACAAAAGAGATAATATTAAGGGCTGGGGATATAGCTCAGTGGAATAAGCGCCTCCCTAGCAAGCGCAGGGTCCTGAGTTCGATCCCCAGTACTGCCAAAAAAAAAAAAAAACCACAAAAACAAAACGAGATAATAATAATGTCTCACCCAGGATAATTACCCTGTTCCTTAGGGTCGTTGAAAATGAACTGTCTCCATGAGTAGGCTTTTTGTTTATTTAAAATTATTTAGAAGCCAGGTGTGGTGGTGCATCCCTGTAATCTTAGCACTCACGCTGAAGCAGGAAATTAGCCATGAGTTCAAGGTCAGCCTGGCCTACATAGTGAATTCAAGTCCAGTTTGAACTATATATTGAGATCCTGCTTCAAAAAAAAGACTATTTGGGTACAGGAAGAATTGTATGTTTATGGAGTAGTCCATAACATGGGCTCTTTCCTTGCCGTCCATGAACATCCTTGAGTGGCCAGTCTCCCTCTCTAGGGAGGTGGGGCATTTCACCTGCTACACGTGATCTCCATTGAGCTGAGATAGCTGTAGGTGTGCTTGTGCTTGCAGTGCTTTTGACACCCTTTAGACTCCTGGCCTTTCTCATCTAGTTTCATTTTTCTGGGTTTATTCTCACCTTCCCTTTTGTAGCAAATAAGGGCCAAGCTATACTATGTGAAAACAGTGTAACCACTGTATGACAAATAGAAACATGGGTGTAACATTTTAGAAACATGGGTGAAACATTTTAGCCTAGAGGTGATAAGCCCATCCAGCCAAATAGGATGAGTGTCTGGCCAATTCTAAAACTTCTTCTCTTGTTCCTGGTGACAACAGAATGAAGTAGATCTAGATGGTCTATATAAGGGGAGGTAAGGTTACTTGCCTAATGTTAAGGAATTTTCATTATGTATATTTCAGGTACATAATGTGTGAGATCTTAAAACTTTTTAGTATTGTAGTGGGAATTTATACTTTAAGCAAAGAAGGATCTGAGTTGAGGAGTACAAGGATGCTTCGGGTAGTTCCAGATGAGGTTATGTAGGATGTTGTATATTTAGTCTTGCTAAATCCAGGTGAGGTGGCGCACCCCGGTAATCCCAGCACTCGCGAGGCTGAGGCAGGAGGATCGCTGCGAGAGCCCAGCCTGGGCTACGAAATGAGCTCAAGGCCAGCCTGAACTACATAGTGAGACCCTGTATCAGAAAGATCAGAAAATAAATAAATAAAAACTAAAGTCTTGCTGGTACAATAGGGTTTTGAAGGTTGGCAGGGTATCTGTAAATTTTTAACTTTTAGTCTACTTACAGATTTCCATTTTAGGAGACAAAAACATTAGATGACAGCTAGAAACTCAGGAGTTAGGTAGATAAAGCAGTGTGGTATGACAACCATGGCTTCAGGGTTGGAGAACTGCATAGTACAGCAGCTTAGAAAGGCTTACTACATAAAGAAGTGTTTGGCACTGTATTAAATGCTTTGAAAACATTTTGTCTAATGTGACTTTAACCTTTTTTTTTCTAACATGGAGCTATCTGCTATCTTCATTTCCTTGTCTAGGGCGAACTTTCTGACCGAGTGTACAACTACCCAGAGGGCCTAGGAGAAGTGCTGTATAGAGAGCAGTTCGACTTCAACGCCGAGCCCCCTTGGGAGCCTAGCTGATGATAGGGGGTTCCATCTCCTAACTCGTCCATGTGAGTATTTCCTGTCCTCAGAGTCCTAATGAAATTGAGGTCACCGAGACTGCTAAGTTGCTTCGTGTTTTTGAGAACTCAAAATTACATTTGCTTTTTTAAATGCAGTGACCTTGAAGGGTTTTTTGTTTTGTTGGTACCGCGAATCAAACATGATCTTACACTGGCCAGGCAGGCACTGTGCCACTGAGCTATATCCCCAGCCCTTGAAGTTCTTTTAAAGTTGTGTCAGATTTGACAGATACAGATTATAGCCACAACTGAATTAATTGAATGCATTTTTTTACCAATCACTGATAATTTGTCTCAAATACATAATAAATATTACTGTACTTAATATATTTTGCAGGAGAAGCTCCAGGAAATTATACTAGGTCCAATTTTAACATAAGTTGGAGAGTGGTTTTTGGAAGATAATAGTTTATCACATCATTCTACCATTTGGTTTAGTGGGTGCAAATGTATAGATTGAATTGGAAAAGTCAATCTTCTTTTTGGTGCTAGAGGTGGAAACCAGGGTTTGCACATGCTATAAACACATGTCCTACTGAGCTGCATCCCAGCCCTAAGGGTGCTGTCTGCCCGTGCTCTGCCTCCCAGCAGATTCACCTCGGTAGCTTTGACTGCTAGATGTTTTGTGCATCATCGAGGCCCTGTGCAAAATGGAATTAAGAAGTGGTTGTTTAAATTTGAACTACTGGATTGTGTGTGTATTATGTATAGACTTTTTGTTACTGAAATTTGGATTTTGGTGTCTGAATTTGGATGTTTTGCAGTTGGCCAGAAAATTGGAAGGAACATCCATTTTCACAAAGCTGAGACTATCAATTTAGTATTTTAGTCTAATCTTATTAAATAGATTGTATCAAAAAGTTCTGTCTTAGTTAGGTGTGAATGCCTAACAGTAATGAATGCCTGCTATAATCCGAGCACTTGCGAGACTGAGGCAAGAGGGTTGCCGTGAGTTGAGGCCAATCAGGACTACAAATTGAGACTGTATAAAAAAACCAAAACAGTGTTCTTCGTTAGGATATGTTAAAGGAAATCTTTTTAAATATATTAGATATTAACTCAGTTAAGGCTAAAAACATGAAAAAGCAGTTTAAAATATATTTTCTTGAAAGCCCTGTGAAGCTTTTCCAGTCTGGCTTTCTTCCTCTCTGTATAGATTTGAGCAGATTGCTTATTTGAATGACAACAGTTAATAAAGTTGGCCTTGGACAGTTGTCTTAGTCCCGAGCAGGTGCAGTGGTCTCTGGTGCTGCCTTTACTTATGTGTTGGAGTTTTTGATGATTCTTGCTAGCACCACCTAGGATAGAAGCTTGGACTCCCAGCCTGAATCAGCCAGCGTGGTAGCCAGGCTGCCTATACACAGATGAAAGACAAATGGGGTTGATATCATCTTGTACCAAGTCAGTTACCTGTTTGTGTGTGTGTGTGTGTGTGCTGGGGAGGTTTTTTGTTTGTTTTTATTTGTTTTGTGGGGGTTGCCCTTTTTTGAGACAGGCTCTTGATATCCAGTTCAGGCTGATCTTGAGCTCACTTTGGAGCCCAGGCTGGTCTCAAACTCAGCACAGTGCTCCTGCCTCAGCCTCCTGAGTGCTGGGATTACAGGCGTGCGCCTCCACACCCAGCCGCAGTTACCTGTTTTTGTTGGTCTCTATTCTATTCCAAACATATCTGATGTATGACCCCGAGTTGGCTTAAAAATTAACAGTGCCTTTCAGTGTGAGATTGGCTGATATCATAGTCAAGAATAGATGAGAGTCTAACATGGAACTTGTTGAGGTGACTCGGGGTTGAGGCAGGAAGATCTCCACAAGTTCAAGGCCAGCCTGGGGCACAAAAAGAAAAAATGGAGGAGAGAATACATTATAAGGAAATTCGAGAACAAGTTTCATCTTTTAAAGATGACTGCATTAAAGTATAAGCCTTCTTTTAGTTCTTTGATTGGAAACTAAACCTTATAGTTTAATACTGGGGATATAGCTCATGGCATCCCCTGCCTGGCAAGCACAAGGTCCTGAGTTAGATCCCCAGTACTGCAAAAAAATAAATAAATAAAATAAATACTCCTAGTGATGTTTCCTCTTAGGCATCTGAGGTGTCACTAAGCTGATAGCTTAGGAAGCCAGAGCAGGGAAAAGCAGTCCTCAGAATACGGAGCGATCGTGTAGAACTTCCAGGGTCCAGGGTCTTCTTTTGGGAGGAGTGGGGACAGACAGACAGTGCGTTAGGGATGATGTATGTTACATTAAAAGAATCTCTAGTACTTGTTGCCTTGTTGTAAAGCTATAGCCCTACAGTACCTTCCTGATCATCTCATTCTGAAGCCCAAAAGCTCTTCAACAAATTCTTAACTTTTTTGATGTGATCTATACTAAATTTGGGAGAAAAACTTGACCTGAATGTTAACAGAAACTTTTTATCTGATTGCACTTAATGTTAATATTCGCAGTTTTTTCTTCAGCAGTAGTGTGGTTGTGGGGTGCTGACTCACTCTCTTGGAGAGCCTTACACAATGTTTTTTTTTTTTTTTGAGCCTTATACAATGTATATGTGTAAACATGCTACCTTCCACATACGCATTACACTACAGCCCTGCAGCCTGACAAATCCAAACGCAGAATGTTGTCTCCTAGGTTTTCCTAGAATTAAGAAAAATGTAAGCGAAAGCCCCATCACTCAGGGATGTGATTTCTGTGCATAACAGTTTGCACTGCTGTATGCCACGACACTGAGGTTTTCTGAAGTGCCCAGCACTATTTGGCCTGAGTCTAAAACAGTGCCCTGTGGAAGTGCCTTGTATGGCATAGCTGTAGCTGTGAGCTCTGCAGAACTGATGCTCCCATACTCACCTAGGTGTCCAAGAAAGTGCAAGTGGCCTGAACTCCACAATTGGCTTCAGGGTAAGCTTGAAGTCAAATAACCATCGGAATTTTGATATCGTTTGTCCGCTTAAGTATCCATAAACACTGGAAGTTGCTTATATAACCTTTCTCTTTCAAAGCTAGGTGTTTTGTTTGGTTTTTTGTTTCTATTTTGTTTTTTGAGGCAGAGTCTCTCTATACAATGCAGGCAGGCCTTGAAGTCGCTTATATAATCCAGGCTGGTTTCAAACTCAGTGGCGATCTTACTGCCTCACCCTCTCGAGGGCTGAGATTGCAGTTGTTCACCACCATGCCTACCTTTAAAGCTGGTTTTTAAAAATACGTGACTGATACAGTATGTGAGCACTGTGAAAATACCTTTTTTCTGGGGATTGAACATGACCTCCATATATGCTATGTGAAACACACCTCCATCCCCTAACACAGAACGAATCCTACGCATATATTTCAGCAGCAATATTTCAGACAAATGCAGTGGGCCCTTAATTGTGGAAATGTTTTTCAAAGCCTTTTCAAAAGTTGACTATGACTTTATGCTGCAGTAAGATTTTTCCAGTGGGCTAATTTTTAATACATTTTAGCTCTGACACTAATTTTAATTAATACATTAGTCTAATTGAACATACTGAAACCTTTCAATTCAAACTTTTAACTAGCAGACCTGCTATTTGCCTTTAACAGTGGATCTGGTTATGCGTTAGTATTAAAGTCACCATAAACATGACCCTTAATAGTAATTTAAGTATAGGAAAGGGATTCAGTGAATTGATTAAATGTACTCCTGAGTTTGCTTCAAAACTTTAATCTAGTTGTCATGTTCTGTGCTCATGCAGGAATGTAAAGTAGCATTTTATTTATTTTTTAATGCCTTTATTTTGCCTTTAGGGAATGTTTTTACTTGAATTAGGACATCAGCATTTTAAATACTCATGTCTTCTAATTGTTATTATACATGTCTTAATGGTTCTGCCCTTAGTTTTCATCTATCACTGCTAACTACTAAGTATCAGTAGAAAAGGATGCTTGATGCCGGGTATGGTGTCACATGCCTGTCATCCCAGCACTAGAGAGACTGGGGCAGAAGGATTACCATGAGTCTGACAGCAGCCTGGGCTGCATAGTGAGTTGAAGACCAGCCTGAACTACACAGCCAGGCCCTGTCTCCAAAAAAAAATGCTTGATGACTCAATATGGACAGAGGGAAAGCTTGATAAGGGATATATATTACCATGATATGCATACAGTAGTTTAATGTTGTCTTTTCAGCTATGAGGTAGGAGAGAAATATTCTGTAGAAGCACAATGCATGTTAAGAGATGAACAAGATTTGCAGGCGTTGTTTGCTTGCTTTAGGGAAGCGTGGAACCTTTTCTAGGAGGGCCACAAAGAAGCGGGTACAGTGTAGCTCAGTGGTAAAGGGTGGCTGTGAGGGTTCTTGTGTTTATTGCATGGAGTGCTTGAGCTGAGAGTTAATAATAACTGCCCTCTGCGTGTCTCAGGCCTGCCTGCACCAACCCTGCTCTTGTCTCCTCCTGCACCTTCCCACCAGCCACCCTCACACTGGGGATGTTTATCTGACTAGAGTGCACAAAAAGTCATGGTAGGCTCAGTGGGCTGCTCGAGGCTGTCCACACCAGAGGGACATTGAAGGAAAGGCTCAGGAGACACAGGTGTCTGTCATTCAATTCTGTCCTGGCGTCTCCATGCAGTGGCCCACATACTAAGTGAATCCTCTTGATAGTGCAGCATTTTCCCCTGATGGCATGGTTGTACTAAGTCATGAGGGTTAGGCCTAGGTCAGCCTGCCCTCGACCTCAGCAGCTAGGATGTTGGAGACGCCGGGACCTGACAGGCGTACAGCAGAAGTCAAAAGCAACAGACTTTGTTTCTCCAACTAAACTTCTTGCCTTTATGTCAGCACGTCTGAGGTTCTCAATCAGAACTTACCTTCTGGGTGGAGTTTGGTAACCTTTGTTCATTTACTGTCTAGCTTTGTTGGTTTATGAATCAAACTTTGTTACCATGAGCAGTCATTTGGAGGATGGTGATGGTCTTAGTTTAAAACTTGATGTGTGGACTTGATCTCTAGAGGTTTGGAATTTAATGAAAATAGCATCGTTTAGCACTAGTACTCTGTTCAGTCAGAAACTGCTAGATAGGTGGCTACTTAAATTTAATAAATTAGGCCCAAATGCAGTTCAGAGCTGGAGATGTAGCTCAGGTGGAATGTTGGCTTAGCATGTGCGAAGCCCTGGATTGGATGACTGCCACTATTTTAAAATTTTGTTTATTTTCTCAAAATTTTATTTCCTTGGTTATATGAGACTCATACTTGGAAAACTTGGGAGCTAATACCAGTAAACCACATTTCCACTTACCGCAGAGTTCTGCTGCATGGTACTGCTCTAGATAGTTCTGACTGACTAGAGTAGCATCAGCCATAATAATCTTATGACTGTTAATAAGAACCAAACAATTGCTGGGCATGGTGGCTCATACTTTTAATCGTAGCATCCAAGAAGCTGAGGCAGGAGGATCATTGTGAGTTCAAGACCAGCCTGAACTGCATAGTGAGACCCTCAAAAAGACCAAAACAACAACAAAAAGTACCAAGCAATCATACCTTGTTCTTTCCCTGGGTGAATTCTGTTTTTTTCCTGCATGCTAGCTAGAATAAAACTCCTTAGTATGACTGTTCATGTAGACTGATGCTGTATGAACTTTGTGTCGGGTTTTTTGTTTTGCTTTTTATCTATTTCTCTGTCTCACTGCAAAGACCCAGCAAGGCCCAGCTGGCCAAGAGCTGTTAGGATAAGTAACCTTGGGCTCCTAGCCTGGGTTCTGCATGACCAGCATATTTGGTGCCCAGCAAGTTGGGGTGGTGCCCCTAGAGTGCAGCACACCCTCTGAAACTCCAGCATGAGAGTCCCTGGCAGGAGTGTTATGCAGCCCTCCATGTGAGCTGTCTTCCAGATGAGAGCAAAAAAACAAAAGGATGAGTGGAAGGCTCGGAGGCTGTAGGCCTCTTACAACTTATCGGTTTCCCTTGGTAGTGTGGCATGTGCCCTGGGCAGTAGGACTTAACCTTCCTCTCGTGCCAGCATGGAAAGTAGTGCACTGCCGCAGGAAGCACGGAAGAGTAAGGCTCCTGAGGGAGGGCTCGCTGGCCAGACACAGTCACACCTGCACTGGGGCAGTGACCCGTCTCCCTTGCAAGCACTGTGCGTGGACTTCTTAGGCATTACTTGAATCTTGTTTCTTAATTACTGCAGTGATTATGCTGTAGATATGTTTCATACATAATAAAAATAAACTCCTTGGGCTATAAGATACCTAGGCAATAAAATCTGCCATAAGCTAACCAAAACAGTAAGCACATTTTTTTGTTTTATAGCACTGGGGGCCATCTTGTAGTGCTACAGCCCCAGCCCTGTTTTGAAATTTTGAAATAGTTTAATAAAATTACCCAAGCTAAGTTTTTTTTTTCCTGCCAGGGGATATAGCTACGGTCATCTCTTCTACAACTGAGCTATTGAAACGGAGACATAGGCTTTGTTTTTTTTTTTAAGCCTAACTCATGCTAATTTTACATGCAAAAGTAATACTTAGAAATCCAATATTCATTTTCTCTTTAAGAGAAACTTTTGTTTTAAACAGGGTTTCACTAGAGTTCAGGCTGGCCTTGAACTCACTGTGTAACCCAAGCTGGCCTCAAACTTGTGGCAATCCTCCTGCCTCAGCCTCCTATGTAAAGATACACTTTTTTGCTAGGTATGGTGGTGTGCACACCTATGATTCCAGGACTCAGGAGGCTGAGGCAGGAGGGTTGACTCAAGTTTGATTCCAGCATGGGCTACATAGCGAGTTAAGTCAAGGTTAGCTTGCACTGCATAAGAAGACCAGAGTTTTTGAGACAGGATCTCCCTATGCAGTGCAGGCTGGACCTGAAGCACATTTTTGTTAGGAGTCTCTTCTAGTGCTCTGCAGCTGTTTGCAAGGGGGAGGGGGTGCCACTGTAGATTTAGTGCAGAGGAGCTTGATGGCTGCTTTAGAGTTGGAAGCTCAGTGCTGAGGCTGGGCTCCTGCCTAGGTGTCTGGAGCAGTGTCCTCTCTTTCAGCTGTCCCTGTTCTACTTTCAGGGAGGTCTCCACTCCAGAAACCCCAGGATCACACTCCAGCGTGGGGTCAGGTGGGCCGAGGCTGGCAGGGTTGTCTTGTGGTTATCTGAGGGCTGAGTCAGCCCCTCTGACGTGCACCCAGCCGTAGAAGCATCCTCGAGCAGATGCGTAGCTGGAAGAGTTCCAGCTCAGCCCTGCTCTCTGGACTGCTGCCCCTGCACAGACAGGCCCCCCGCCCCCAGGCTCCAGGAGTGCTGGTTCTCTGGGGCCTGGATCTGTTCAGCAGCTCTTGAGGGGGATCTGCTATCAGAGCTCCAGTGCAAAAGTGTTAAGACACTGCTCTCGTTGTACTATGATTGCAATGACCCTGATGGTGCAAAATAGCCTGGCCTTTCTCCCAGCCACATACTAAAAAGATGCTTGGTATAGAAATGGCTTTAAAAGTGCTTGTGGATAGAGAAGACTTTTTTAGCATTTCTTGATACCAGTAAACATGAGCACTTTTATGAAAAACACATTTGAGCCAGGTGTGGTTTTGTGGTGGTACATACATAATCCTAGCATTTGGGAGGCTGGGGCAGGAGGATCACTGCAAGTTTGAGGTCGGCCTGAGCTATAAACAGATCCCATCTCAATATGAGTAAATAAATAAATTTGTTCTAAAGTATTAGAGAATCTAAGATCTGCATAAAGTTAATAATTCACAGTCCAACAGCACCAGACCACTGCATAGTTGTCTATATCTATGATGTGTTAGGTCAGTAGGTCCTGTCCTGTTTCTCACTATAAACCAAGAAAAGTGATGGTGTCCTTTAGAAATTATTGTGGTTCAAGCTGGGCTTGGTGGTACACACCTATGATCCCAACCATCAGGCAGGATTGCCATGAGATCAAGGCCAGCCTGGACCACATAGTGAGACAACCTGCCCCCGCCCCCCCGAAAAAAAGAAGCGTGGACCTCCTTTTCCAGCACATAGGATTTCATTGTCAGCTCTCCAGCCCCTCTGACGGTTAAGATCACATGGGGCTGGCGCTCAGTGGTAGATTACATGATCCTGCACAATCTACCAGTATGAGAGTTGCGTTTGTCCATTGATAGGACTCTGCCAGGCAAAGGTAAATCCCATCAGATTGGTGCTTTACCAGTACTGCCCTTTTAGATTTTTTTGAGACAGGGTCTCACTGTGTCATTCAGGCTGGCTTCGAGCTCACTATGTAGCCCAGGCTATCCTGGAATATCCTACCCCTGCCTCCTAAATACTGGGACTATGGGCCTGCACCATCATACTCAGCTAATAATGATATTAGTCGAGTATTTCATTGCAGTTCTCAGTGTAATTAAGGAAGTAGATAACACGTATTGCATCTATTTCAGTGGCTTCAGATGTACCTTCATCCTGTGTCAGGTATTGCCAATATAGCAAGTAAGTTTATTTCATTTTTCCCACAGTTTTGTCAGCCAGCGAGGCTTTGGTAAACAAGCTGTGCTTGTTTCTGAAATGACAGTTGATTTTCAGTTGATTTTTCAGAGATGAATAGCTGCTCCACAAACAGCTTCCTTCAGAGCCAGGGCATGCTTCCAAATATTTTATTCTTTTTGGGAATATACTTCTATTTATTTTGGTAGTAGCATTGTTTGTTGACTCGTTTGGTTTGGCCTCCCATTGATGGTTAAGATTATTTCACCTCTACAGAAATTTATAGTCACAGAAAGTCAATTTCTGGTTGCCTGGGATTTTAGAAATTTATTGTGAAAGGGAATGGGAGCTTAGTTTTATGGGTAGTACTTATAATAGTTTCAGATATTTGTCAAAGTGAGTGAACATCATTGCATGTCCTCTATTAAGAGGGATGCAGAAATAGAAAACTTCCAGATTTTACCTGAGGATCAGACTGACGTTTAGGGAAGAGGTTAGATATGGTGGCACAGGCCCATCGTCCCAGCATTCTGGGAATCTGAAGCAGAAAGATGGAAAGTTCAAGCGCAGCCAACCTACTGAGCCCTGTCTAAAAGTAAAAAGGGATGGGAGTGCAGGCCAGCCCCAGCGCTGTTCCCATCTCCCCCAGAAAGTTGGAAAAAGGAGAGCAAGGTTAAAATACTGACGACGAGCATCTAGGGGTGTCGCTCAGTGCTCAGCATGCATGAACCTCTGGGATGAGTACCCAGCACCAAAGAAAGGAAGGAGAAGGTAGAGTCAGATAAAGAAAAGCGAAGATGTGAAGGCTGGGAAGTACCCATGACGGGGTGTGTCCATCAGCGGTGGGGGGAGTCTGAAAATGGTTAGCTGATTGCAGTGTTGGATCCCAGGCTAGGGGTTCTGTAATGCGTAGGGATGAGGTATTGGGAAAGAAAGTTTTACCTTCTTTTTCGTAGTCTGATCACCAGCACGTGGAAAAAACATTCCTGTGATCACAACGCCATAAAAAAGCCCCAACGAATGTGGACAATGGAGCACACAGGAGTGGGGCCAGTGGGCCTGGAGCTTCCTAAGTACAGGGCTTCTGAGAGTTACAGGAAGATTGACCTTCCTGAGCCTGAGGTTAATTTGTCCTGACTTGAAAAGCTAGACATTCTGTACGTGGCTGCAGTTCCCTGTGGTGGTCCATAGGAACCCACCAAGCAGAACATTTACATAGAAGGCATTATTGATGCATTATTAGATGCGTTTGTTTTTGTATTTCTAAGTGGATTTTATTTAGGTTAAAGGTACTGATTAAATTTTTTTTCTTCCAGTGAATGGAATAAATGAAAGTTGGCTTTTTAAATTCAATAGGAGCTGGACGTGGAGGCACAGGGCTCTAAGTCACCACTTGAGAGGCTGAGGCAGGAGGATCACCATGAGTTGGAGGCCAGCCTGAGCTACCTAGTGAGTTCACGCCCAGCCTGAACTGCATAACTAGAGCCTGTCTCACATAGGCTTAATAGGAAGCTCTGGCCTTATTCTTATATTTGTCTTATCTTATGATATTTGTGTTTTTTGTATAAGTGGCCTTTTTGCCCTAGTCTTCTAGTGCCTAGTTGAATATGGTAACTCCCTAAAGTTGATGTTCTAGCTGGAGTTACATCACTTAAAATAATTGTGCACCCTTAGCCTAAAATGTCTACTTTATAAACACAAATTTACATCAGTCCTGGTATAACACCCTTTAGATTATGTCTAGGCTATGATTTGACTTACTGCCTAAGTATAAGGTCTCATGCAGATAAACCAAAATTAACTTCTCTGGTAAAATAAAAATAACCTCAGCTTTATTTAGTTTCCACCATAGGATGAAAGAAATTTGATGAATTGAACAAAGTATAGTTAGCTCCTTGGAAGTAAAGTTGTTAGTGTTTTAAAAATTAAGAACTATTTAGAAGTCAGAAAGTTGAAGTTTGGTTTGGGGACCCTTGAAAAGGGGAGTATACCTCCCAGGAGGACCATTGCTGGGGTTGCACTCCTGCAAGGGGCCAGGGAGGTGGGGAAGGGCCGCATCGGAAACGAAGGTCAGGTTCTTTGTCCGGCCAGAGTGAACGTGCAGCCAGAGCTCAGTCCTAGACAGTGAGCAGTGCCCATCTGGAGGGGCTGCTGTGCTGTGTGCTTCCCAAGAAGTCATCTCCTAGGTGACCTGACGGCCAGTGAGAGTCAGCAAAGATGAGCTGTTAGTTCTGGTTGGGAGTCTCAGAAAGGGTAGCCTGGGGGACAGGGAGCTGTGATGGGTGGATTGAGCAGGAGGATTTAGCCTGAAGCCTCCCTAAAGACTAGAGGTCTTAGGAACTGGTTCAGAGTATGCAGTCCCCTAGCTTATTTCTGGTTTCCAATTACAGTGGCATTTTCTTGCACTTCTCACAGTTGGCAACTCAGTCTTGGCTCTTCTAGGCCAAGATTTATTTAAACAGGTGTTTTTACAGAAACCTTTGAGGAAGTAATTAAGCTCATTAAGAGGATTAGGGAAGTCAGTGGAAGATTTGTACACAGAACCCCATCTTCAGGCTCCATTTCAGTAATTTCACCAAATCAGATCACCCAAGAGACCTACATTGGCTCTGTTGATGTAGTGAGCATCATTTTTAGCTTGAAGTCAGGACCAAGACAGTCAGTCACAGCTACAGATTATCCCTAAAGCTACCTTCCACCCCAGAGGTGGGTCTGTTTCCTTCACTTACTCTAGAATTGTATTTGGAAGACAGTCTGCAGC
The DNA here is from genome assembly GCA_004027595.1 of Dinomys branickii. Taxonomy (NCBI): domain Eukaryota; kingdom Metazoa; phylum Chordata; class Mammalia; order Rodentia; family Dinomyidae; genus Dinomys; species Dinomys branickii. The sequence goes on from PVLD010030625.1 coordinate 13,084, forward strand.
TCCCTGATGCTGCCGTGTCACATGGCATACGTGCAGTTGCATTTCAGTAAGCTGCACTGAGCTGGTTTTAAAACGGGTAACAAAAATTCTTGGTATTAACCTAAGGTTTCTCAGGTGTGAAGTGATGGCACATTCCTGACTGAGCAGTTTCATTGACAGCTGCTAGCATGCAAAACTGTTGAATAATGCAGATTATGATGTGACTTCTATTTTGGCAGTTTGTTGCATATTCTAAGGACCCAGACAGACATAGGCTTGGTGGCCCATCACTTGCTTTTCCTGGTTTATGACTTTCGGCTTTGTGGAATACGGCTGAGATGAAAGGATTCATTGACGATGCAAACTACTCCGTTGGCCTATTGGATGAAGGAACAAACCTTGGAAATGTCATTGATAACTATGTTAATGAACATACCCTGGTAAGTGCCAAAATGGGAATGTCAGCATTTGTTAATTTCTGCGATGTTAATCTGATAGAAGTTCCTGGTTTGGTCGACTTTTCCAGATTGATTGAACAGAATGCTGGCCCCACCCCACTCCCTTCCTTTTAATGGTGCAGGAGTTATCTTTAGCCCATGCTATGAAAGAATGCTTTATATATGAAATGACCACATCTTGCCAGGCCCCTCAGCACCCAGCTCTCTCCTGCGCCTGCAACCGTGCTCGTGTGTAGGCGAGAGTGTGAGGTGCGCGCAGGTGCCCACTCTGCCACCCACGGCCCACTGGTGCCCAGTTGCACCTCTCTCGAGGTCACCGCATTTGAGATGGTGGTTACTTTCCCTTACTGAGTTTGTTTCCTTATGGGAGGGAGCTGATTTTTGTATCCCCCAAATCTGTTGAGGAATTAATGTCACAGTACTTTAGCGCAGGCATAATCCACATCAGCGTATCTGTCCTTCCCGAGTCCGCAGACATGCTCATCTCCCCTCACCCAGCCAAACCCCTTGACTTCTCTCACCCTCTGGCAGCGGGCTTCTGGGAGCAGTGAGTGGCTGGCTCCTGCACAGCCTCTCTTCAGTGAGTTCTTCGTAGCGTGGGTTCCTGGTCACGTTTTGGTGACCTTTCTCTTCGCCACTTAACTGTACCCCTCTGGTGTTTGTAGGCTCGCTTCCTAGAAACACCCACCCACTGCTCTTGCCCTGCATTGTGAGTACACCCATGCTCAGTGGTGCTGGGTCCTAGGCTGCCCGCCCGCAGGCCTCTGACCAAGTGCGGCCGCGGTGGTCTCCAGTCTCCTCCCTGACAGCTGCACCCTGTGCTCTAGTCTTACCTTGACACATGGGCATGGTGGTCTCACCATCTGCCTTTTCCATTTTCTGTTTCTTAAGTCTATTTTGTTGCATATTCATTGCATCAGAGCTTCCCATTAGTCAGATTAATTAGTTTTCCATTGCTCACTAAGGTTGTTTGTTTCACATTTTCCCCAAGAAAGGAAAGTGAAGGTGGGTGTGGTGGTGCAGGCCTATAATACCAGCACTCTGGGAGGCTAAAGCAGGAGGACTGGAAGTTTAGGCCCAGCCTGGGCAACTTAGTGACTCAGTTGAGATCCTATCTCAGGGTAAAAATGTATAAAAAGAATTAGGGGCTGGAGATACGGCTCAGTGCAAAAGCCCCAGGTTCATTTATCAAGGGTTTTTGGGGTTTCGTTTTTTTGAGGCAAGGTCATTCTCTGCAGCCCAGGCTGGCCTTGAACTCATGATTCCCTCTGCCTCCATCTCCCGAGTGCTAAGATTATAGGTATGTACCACTGTGCCCAGTTTAAAAGTCAGTGTATTGTCTTTGGAGGGGAAAGTTTCCTGGGTGGGTCTTAGGGGACATTAGGGTTTGGGTTTTGAGATAGGGTCTCACTGTATCACCCAGCCCAAGCTCGAGTAATCCTCCTGCTTCATCCTCCCAAAGAAGCTGGGAATAGAGCCACGTTCTTTAAGTATTTTTATTTATTTATTTTGTCTTTTGGATACAAGGTCTCTCGCTATGCAGTTCGGGCTGGCTTTGAGGTCACTTTGTAGCCCAGGCTGGTCTCAAACTTGCAATGATCGTCCTGCCTCAGCGTCCCAAGTGCTGGAATTACAGGCATGCACCACCATGCCTGGCTATCTTTAAGTATTTTTAAAAATGAAATCTTTCTGAGCTCTTTGTACTATATTACTAAATTCTACCCTGAGCTGCCAAAGTAGGTCTGTTGTGCATGGTGAGAGAAAATAGCCCCTGCCCATCAGTTACCCCGCACTTCTGGTCTCAGACAGAACTCACCTAGGCAACTGTCTCAAACAGTACCCCTGGGTTCAATGAAATAAAACAACTGATTATGAAATAGAAAAGTCAGTATAATTGGTACAGTTTTTAAGATCTGAAAATATTTTTATATGTCAGCAAAATACCAACTTTATAAAGATGAAAAGCATACAGACCTCTTCAATGTTCACTAGATATACTGTGATTATTCTTAAGCTTTTAAAGTTCTCTTTTGGCGGGTGTGGGGTTCTTTTTGAGGCAGGATATCTCTGTGCAGTTAAGGCTGGCCTCAAACTCACAGCAATCCTCCTGCCTCAGCCTCCCAAGTGAAGTCCTCTTGTATGGAAGAAGGGGAATTTCTTTCCTTCCTGGAGTATTTTTGCTCATTCTTTGCTCTTTTTCATGACAATACAGACAGGAAAGAGTGCATTTTTTGTGGGGGATCTCGGGAAGATTGTGAAGAAACACAGTCAGTGGCAGAATGTGGTGGCTCAGATCAAGCCGTTCTACACGGTGAGGTGCAACTCCACCCCAGCTGTGCTGGAGATCTTGGCAGCTCTGGGGACAGGCTTTGCTTGCTCCAGCAAGGTGAGTCCTTCATGGTCACATATTCAACCTGGCTTGCAGACAAATGCGCCAGTGTGCAAGGAAGCTGAGCATTCAGATGGATGTATACTGTAATGTAAATGCAAGCCACTACAGGACATTTACTAACTTTTCATTACATTGCACCATGCACAACAGACCTACATTAATAAAAGGAGAGTTTCAATGTGATGACCCTTTGGAATGCTTTCTCTTCAGTAGACAAAAACATTTGTTCTTCATTCTTAGGCTGTAACTAGCTGTATTTCTGACCACAGTATATGTTTAAACAGAGTAAGGTAGAGAAAGCATTATGAACTATGGACTGATACTATGTAATACAACCTTAGTCCTAGCAGAAAATAACTTGAGTCTAAGGAGTATGTAGTCTGTGGTAGAGCACCTACCTAGCCCAGGGAAGGCCTTGGCTTCGATCTCCAATGCTTCAAAAGGAAAGTGCTCAAGTGTATACGCCTGTATGCATGCGTGTGCATGTGTGTGTATGGTCAGCTGAAAAGCATTTGAAAGTTTTTTTTTTTTGTTTTTTTTTTTTATTATTTTAGAAACATAAAAGTACAAAAACATATTGACAAACAGACACCCATTATCATAGAAAATAGTACAATCACAACTAATCTATAGACAAGGTGATATGGTCTCAACAGTAGTTGTTGCTTTATCCATTGATATCTTCGAATTGTAGATGTATGGACCCATATACAGACA
>PVLD010030626.1:0-16629 GCA_004027595.1 Dinomys branickii
AAAGATGAAGGTAACATTATGTAGGACAGCATCCAGAGCTAATTCCCTTCTATGTTCTCTATAATTCTGTATTTCCTCAGTCGTTTTTGTATTAGCAGAAGTGAAGATAACTTTATATTATACAGCATCCAGTGCAAATTCCCTACTATCTTATCTATAATTTGGTATTTCCTTTAATGTTTTTGTGTTAACTAATGTGTAGATAACTATGTAATACAACGTCTAGTTCTAATTCCCTATTCTATATAACTTTGTATTTTCTGTATTGTTTATGGCTTTTCTGGTTCATATGTCTCCATTCTTTTGTCTTTAAAATAAAATTAAAAAAAAATTCTTATCTACTCATATGCATTCATTTTTCTATGTATACCTATTCATAACATTAATTATTTAGATTTAGGAAAGATGAGCATTTTTATAATAATGTATCTTAACATCTAAAGATAAGTAACATATTTCCAATTCATTGAGGTTGTCCTTGTGTCCCACAGTTTTACTTTCTTGAGAGACTGATTCACCTCCTTTGTTACCTCTGCTGTTGACCACTTCACAGAGTCCAGGTGGGTCGCTTTTGAATTGTCCCACCTCACTGCCCCCTGGCTTTGCCTTTGGTGAGCTGGAGGTCTGGGGTTGCATGTTGCTTCCCTGTCTTCTCATTTTCTTTTTTCATTTAATTCCTGAGCTGATGCTTGCAAATTACTTCTGGCAGGTGGCTTTACTACTGGTATGGAGAACGCTTAGGGAGTGGTGCTTCTAATAGGTGTCTTCCAGGTGTGGGTGGGTTTTGGGTTTTGAGTCTGTTGCAAGATCTACCTCTTAGGTTTATTGAGGATCACAAGTTGTTGCCTCCTTGGCCACTGGTTCTTTGTCACTGGCCTATACCGCTGTTGATGGCCCTCAGGCAGTCTCAGTCTTGGCATACCAGGAAGAACAGCTCCTTGGCTAATGAAGTACAATCCGTGATAACAATAGCATCAAACGCAGTTTAGAAAGGGACTAATAAGCTGGCTGGTGTGGTGGTGCTCACCTGTCACCCCAGCCAGCGCGCCCTGAGGGAAGAGGGGCTCTACGAGTTCGAGGCCACCATGGGCTGTATGTAGCGAGTTTAAAGCCAGCTTGAACTGCATAGCAAGACCCTATCTTAAAAAAAAGAAAAAAACTTTGTAACTATTAATTTGGGCACCTTTAACCATATGAACTAGATTTGTGGTTATATCACAAAATCTAAAAGAAACCAAAATATTGTTTATAATAAATATGACCTTAATATGTCAATTTTTCCCTCGGGAGAAAATTTGAAAAAGGGTTAGGGGTAAAAAAAAAAATAGAGAAATAGAAGAAGAGGAAGAGATTAGAAGTTAGGCTGGAGGACAAGGGAAGATTATGCAAAATTTGGCAAAGTGGTAAAAAATCAGGGAAAGAGAAGGAAGAAATAAAAACAGGCATTATATAATATAGAACTTAATTGGGCAATTAAAATAAATGGCCCAAATAAAAAAAAGAAAAACAGAAACAGAACAACAACCCCCCCCAAAAAACCTAGAATGAATTTTCACACTCATATAAAAACAACAACAAACAAAAAACAAGAAAAATATTCACTTCAGGGTGTGTCTCTGCAGTCACCGGTAGACAGTGGACAGACAGGGTCCAGATCCATGTTGATTAACTCCAGCAAGGCAGCTGTAGATTACAGTGGGGTATTGGGTAATCCCAGCAAGTCTGCACCTTTAATTCTAGTTCAGGCTAGTTTCTGGCTGTGAAGCTAGAACTCTGTTCAGCCTGCTATATTCCGTGTGCCTCCTGTGAGCTTGAACTCAGCTCCCTGCTGTCTTAATTTGGCTTCTTGACCTTGTTCACTTGAACTTGGTTCCACCTCATCCTGACACTGGAAGCTGCTAGAGGGAGCCAGCCCAGGGTTGCTCTGAGTTCCCAGTTTAGTTGGCCCGTTTCCCAATGTGGCAGCTGCTCAGTTCTCTTCTCCTCTGGGATGTCTGAACCTGAAGCACTCCCCAGCCTCTGCAGTCTGTCGCGTTTACTGCTCGGCCCCACTGCTGATTCCCCTGATGTGTTTCTGGGTGGAGGCCTCTGGGGTTGCTGGCGGTCACTGTGCAGCAGCGGACTGGAGCCACCCTCCCACGCAGTTAGTCCGTGCTCAGGGAGAAAGGCCTCTTCTCTGTTGAGTTCCCTTTGCTTTCCCCATGGGCTACAATTCTTGCTTCAGATCCTTGCTGGGTCCCAAAGACCCACTTCCCTCCATTTCTTCCTCACGTTGCTATAATCCAGTGTCTGGACACCAAATTTCAGAGACTGTTTTTCCGCTGTGTTACCACTGTGCCATGTTCCTGGAAGTCCATCCCAACTCTTCTTGAGAAGAGACCCAGTCCCCACAGAACCCTTTAGCCCATTAATCCATGAGTGGGTTCATCCATTCTTGACCCTTTATGACTTAGCTCTTAAATATCTCACCTGGTCCATCCTACCTCTTAATAACTCAGAATAGGGCTTAAATTTCAATCTGAGTTTTGGTTGGGATATTCAAGCCACTGCAGGTGGGCGGGGGATTCCAGTGGCACGTGGAGTGAAGTTGCCGATAGACTACTGACTTTACAATAGCTAGTACACCCTGGAGTGTCCAGGGCCCAATATAGTAGGGTTTTTAAGAGTAATGCATCAAGGTGCTGTGGAGCCTGTCTATAATCCTACTATCTGGAAGGCTGAAGCAAGAGGATTGCAAATTTCAGAGCAGCCTGGGCTATTTACCAAGACTTTATCTCCAAAAAATAAACAGGCCTAGAGGTACAGCCCAGTGCTAGACTGCCAGGGTTCAGCCCCAGGAGGCAGAGAGAGAAACAGTGCTGCTGTCTCGAAGATGGAGGAAGGTGCTAAAGAGCCAGCGGGTCCAGGCAGGACCTGGAACCTAGGAAGGACAAGAGAACTGTTCTTTGGGGAAATACAGTCCTGCTGACACTTGATTTTAGCCTATTGAGAACTATTTAGACTTCACAACTTTACAGTGAATACATTTGTGTTGTTTGAAGTCACTAAATTGTAGTAGCTTGTAGCAGCAACTAAAGGAAACTAGAAAACTAGTGGGCACCAGGTCTGCCTTCAGCTTCTGGCTCTGTCACTAGTTTTGTGACATCAAAGCCAAACCTACTTAACCATTTGGGCCCCAGTTTCCTTGTCTGTAAATGGATAATAATAGCACGAATTGCTGAGTGTGGTGGCGCACACCTGTAATCACAGCACATGGGAGGCTGAGGCAGGAGGATTTCTGTGAGTTTGAGGTCCGCCTGGGCTACAAAGTGAGTTCAAGGCCAGCCTGAACTGCGTAGTGAACCCCTGTCTCAAAAAGGCAAAAACAAAACAAAAAAAACCCCACGTATGGCCAATGGCTGTTGTGTGGATGTTAGTGCATCCAGTGCATTTCTTTATGTATTTCAGTTTTAATATGGTGAGCATGTAGGAAATCTGCAATGAGTAAACAAAATAAAAATGCTTGGTGCAAGAGATTAGACATTTATTTGGTAAATGTTCTAGTTTTGGCCATAGGTATGACAAAATATATTGTAAAATGGCATTTTATTTTTACTTACATGAAATTTGGAGAGTTTACACCAATAGTATACCTGTTTCAGTCAACGTAGGAAATTGGATATTTGTATTACTCTCAAAAGAATCCAAGCAACTTCTAGTGTTAATTGTAAGTTACAAATATTAAGGCCAGGTGAAAAACTAGACTCATGCAATAGAAGCGAAGAAAAATCTGTTAGGAGGTGGCGGGGGAAGCAGATATGGTATGAGTTCACACACAGCCATTCATTTGGTTTTTCTAATTCGACTAGGTTGAACTTTCATACTCAATCTTGTTATAACATCCATATTTATTGTGAAAATGCTATAAAAGCTTGTGTGATGATTTTCCCACTTGCAGAAGGGTTTTCTTTTTCAGTTTAGAATTAAGATTTAGGGAGACATGTAGAATGTACTAGTTTAAAGTTTATTTTGTTCTGTTGTACTGGGGACTGAAACAAGGGCATTTGCACTGAGCTACATACCTGTTCCTTTTTTAGGAAAGAGTACACATTGTAAACCTTTATTTAGCTTTCAAGAATTAAAATAAAATAAATATGTATACTTGTTTGAATTTATGAAGAATGGTGATAAACTGAAAATTGACCCTAGCCCTTTTCAATTATGATAGATATTTTCAGCGTAAATTTACAAAGAAATCCCAAGTGGGTTTCAGTTTTTTCTTTTCTTTCTTTTTTATTTTTTTTTCAATACACTTAGTTGAATCCAGGGCCTTGGCACTGAGTCCCAGCCCCAGCCCTTTTTTGATTTTTGAGACTGGGTTTCCCTAAGCTTCCCAGGCTGATCTCTAATTTGCAATCTTCCTGCCTCATCCTCCTTAGAATGCTGATGTTACAGGCCTGTGCCACCTGGTGGGAGCTCCAGGTTTCTGTCTCACAAGTAAAAAGCTTGGAATTGTTACTCCTGCATTCTCTTAACAAACTAAACAAAGCTAAACAAACTCGAAACCTACAAATCTCAGATCTGGCAGAGAACTGAAGTCACAGTGGAAACTGTTGACCCAAAAACGCGGAGACTGACAGAGAGGGAAGGAAAGGGGGAGTGAGGGCGATTTAGTCACTGTTTCTCTGTTTTGGTGCTGATATAAGTGATGCCGCGATTTTGACTGACACTCCAGTTGCATATTGTTACAGATAAGAAAGAAATTGACGTGTACGTAGTCACCGTGTATTCCACAGACTTGCTGCTGTTACTCATTTCTTTCAGGAGTCTTTGTTGGTTTCCTGTCAAGTCTGGAATTCTCTTTGTTGCCTTGTCCTTTGCTGTTTCCTGTCCTCCTCCCACTCCTCCTCCTCTTCTGCTCCTCATTTGCTTTGGTTTTATTTATTTATTTTTTATTAAGTATTCATTCCTTTCTAGGCCAGACATATACTTTCTGTTTACTCTGCTCCTTACGGGCAGGAACACTTTTATTCTGACAGTCCCATACTGTAGGACTGGTGCCCAGAGCACATCATTTCTGGAGTACCTGCTGTATTCTGAAAACACCATGCCATGCATTTTCAAGGTGCTCTTTCATTTAAGCGTCACGACAGGATAGGAATTGTGGAGATCATGCTGTGCCTGACTAAGGTAGCTGTTAAAGAGGTAAAAGTACCAAGCCAGAAAGCTAGCGGGAAGTGGAGGCAGGATTGTAGGCCACGTCACTCCTCTGTGCAACTCAAACTGTTGTAATGGTGTGTAGGGAGTGCGCACAGCTGTGGAATGTGGGGACAGGGAGAAAAAGTAGTTCATCTCTTTAGAGTACGGATTCCAGAACAAGAGAAAACAGTGATAGAAAAACAGCAAAATGGTCAAATGCAGCAAATGAGCAGATACAGAAAAGTTCTCCTGGCCTCCTTCACCTTCTTCTCTCTGGGGGACCTGCTGTTACCAGTCAGTTGGTCATTGGGCAGTGCAGAGGGCCTCAACACCTTTGCTGCCCATACTCCAGGCAGAATTCACATATAGTCTTGATTCTCCAAAAACTTCACTGTTCACGAAAGCCTTGCTGATAACATACATCACTGATGATCACAACTTTGTGTACGTGTTATACATGGTGAAAATGCCAGAGAACCATGAGAGATCACTTTTTATAAAGTGCGTGATTTACTGGAGAAATGAAGGTTCACACAGAAATAACGAGATGATTAGCTTTATAGAGTGGCGTTTACGCAGATACGGCTGAACTCGGCAACAGCAGCAGGAGGTGACTACAGAATTATTGCAGTAGCACAATATGTACTATGGTTAATTTTATGCAGTTATGATTTAATTTTATATATATATGTATATGTATATATATATGTATATATATATATATATATTTTTTTTTTTTTGGTCATTTTGAAACAGGGTCTCTCTATGCAGTTCACGCTGGCCTTGAACTCACTTGTTCATTTTGTAGCGCAAGATGGTCTCAAACTCGCAATGATCCTCCTGCCTCAGCCTCCAGAGTGCTGGGATTATAAACGTGCACTGCCATGTCCATCCTTTAATACTATATCTTTATGATCATTGGAGCCATGTATAATAATCTATAATTGCTTATGTGGATAAGTCTTGATAAATTTTAACTTTTTAAATTTTTTGTTTTAAACAAAAAAGTAAACATTTGAAATGAGACAATTTCACAAGCTAATAGGAATTCAACAGTGGCTTAAATTGCATATTGTTGTCTTCAAATTAGTTGCTCAGATTACCAGATATAAGCATGCAAAATTGGCAAAAAAAAAATTAAGCATTAACTGTTCCTTTCAATAAACAAATAGAAACCAGCAGTACAGTTATCTTAGCTATCTTGTGTGTGTGTGTAATTTTTACCCCTTCTTTCTTTCTTTTCTCCTTTTCCTCATCCCAGGTATTCTTTCCTTTTGAGCGATCTCTTTCCCTTTCACAGTATCTATTGTACCTTTCGGGTTTTCTTTACTCTTCCAGGTTCTTACACTAGAGAGACAGTATGGTGTTTACATATACAGGTCTGATTTATTTTCACTTAGGAGTGTGGTCTCTAGTTGCATCCATTTACCTGTAAAAGCCTCACGTTTATCTTTCTTTATAGCTGAGTAATATTCCATTGTATAAAAATACCACATCTTTTTTATCTATTCCTCAGTTGATGGGCATTTGAGTTGTTTCCAAGATTTAGCTGTGACAGATTGTGCTGCTATAAACATGGGTGTACGTATATTGCTGTGGTGTGATGTTTTCAGTTCTGGAAAAATACTCAGACAAGGAAGAGCTGTATTGAGTGGGACCTCTAACCTTTTTTGGGGGGTGGGAATCTCCAGACTGATTTTCACTGTGGTTGTACCAGGCTCCACTCCCACCAGCAGTGGAGAAGGGTGCCTTTCTCCCCACAGCCTCTCCTGCATTTGTTATTGGTTGATTTCTTGATGATGATAGCCAGTCTTTCTGGGGTGAGATGGAATTTCATTGTTGTTTTAATTTGCATTTCTGGAATGACCAATGATATTGAACATTTTTTTCACATATTTGCCATTTGTATTCCTTCATCTGAGAAGTGTATGTTCATCTCAGTACACATTTTTGGATTGGGTCTTTCAATTTGGGGGGCCTGATTTTTTTTTTAATTCTTTCATGTTTTCTAGATAGAATTCTTTTGTCTGAGGGACAATTGGCTAAACTTTTTCCCAGTTTGTGGGTTTTCTTTTTTACTCTGTTGGTGACTTCTTTTGATGTGCAAACACTTTTCATTAAGAAGAGATCCCAGGGGCTGGGGATATAGCTCAGTGGAATAAGCGCTTGCCCAGCAAGCACAGGGTCCTGAGTTCGACCCCCAGTACCTCAAAAAAAAAAACATATATATATATATATATATATTAGCCTAAACAAAGAAGAGATCCCAGTTGTTGATCCCTTGAAGTATTCCCCCATGCAGTTTGGTTTTTGTTCATGAACTCTACCTACCCCTGTGTCTTTAAGATTTCTCTGTGCTTTCTCTTCCAGTAGATTTAGTGTTTCTGTTTTAATGTTTAGATCTTTGACCCATTTTGACGTTAGTGCAATGCGTGCTGAGAGACCGGTCTAGTTTTAGTCCTTGGCATGTAGAGAGCCAGTGTTCCAGCACCATTATTAAAGAGGCTATCTTTCTTCCAGTGAACATATTTTGCCCCTTTGTCAAAGATAAGGTGACTGAGTGTTTGTAGTTGTTTCTGCATCTTCTAATCTGTTCCATTGATCCTCAGGTCTGTTTTTTTGCCAGTACCATGCTGATTTTTATCACAGTAGCTTTGTAGTATAGTTCCAAGTCAGAGATTGTGATGCCTCCTGGCTTTCCTTTGTTGCCCAAGGTTGGTTTTTACTATACTAGGTTTCTTCTGGTTCCAGATGAATTTTAGGAGTGTTTTCTCTAGATCTGTGAGATATATTAATGGTATTTTAATTGATATTGCATTGAATCTGTACAATTTTGGGAGTAGCCATTTTTATAGTGTTGATTCTTCCTATCCATGAGTAAGGAATATCTTTCTATTTTCTGAAATCCCCTGCAATCTCTTTTTACAGGGTACTGTATAGATCGTTTACTTCCTTTGTTAAACTGATGTCTAAGGGTTTTTTGGGTTTTTTTTGGATGCTATTGTGAAAGATGTGGTTTACCTAATTTCTCAGTCTGTTGTTTGTGTACAGGAATGTCATTGATTTTTGAGCGTTGACTTTGTATCCAGCTACACTACTGAATTGGGTTATTAAATCTACAAGTCTTTTGATGGAGTTTTTGGGGCCTTCTATGTAATAATTTCAGTTCTTTCCTATCCTTATTCCTTTTATTTCTCTCTTATCTAATTGCTTTGGCTAATGTTTTAGAACTGTATTGAATAGGAGTGGTGACAGTGGACATTGTTGTCTTGTTCCTGATTTCAAAGTGAAAGCTTTCAGCTTTTGTCCATTTGGTATGGTGTTGGCTGTTGGTTTGTCATGGATGGCTTTTATCAGGTTGAGGTGAAGACCATGTATTCCAATTTTCTATAGGGTTTTTATCATGAGTGAATGTTAGACTATCAAAAGCTTTTCCTGCATCTTTTGAGATGATCGTGTGATTTTTGTCTTTTGCTCTGTTGATATGGTGTATTACATTTATTGATTTGCCCATATCAACCGTCCCTGCACTCCTGGGAGGAATCCCACTTGGTCATGATGTATAATCTTCTTCATTGATTTGCTGCATTCTGTTTGCTAGTATTTTATTGAGAATTTTTGCATCTATATTCCTTAGGGAGATTAGCCTGTAGTTCTCTTCTTTTTTGGGTCTTTCTCTGGTTTTGGTATCAGGGTAGTACTTGCCTCCAAGATTGAGTTAGGGGGAATTGCTTCCCTTTCCATTTCATTAAAGAGTTTGAGAATAATTGGTGTTAAATCTTCTCTAAATTGCTTGTATAATTTTGCTGTGAATCCATTGGGAACTTGGCTTTTCTTTGTTGGTAATTTATTACATTTTCAATTTCACTGACTGATACTGGATTGTTCAAGATTTTTATATCTTCTTGATTCAGCTTTGGTAATTCGTATGTATCTAGGGATCTGTTTATTTCCTCTATTTTCTGTCCTAAGAGAGTAAAGATTTTCGAAGTAGGTACTGATGATCTTCTGAATTTCTATAGGACCTGTAGTGATTTCACACTTTTCATTCTTTATTGCATGAATTTGAGTGTTTTCTTTCCTTTTTTTGATAAGGTTGGCTGGGGGTTTATCAATTTTATTTATTATTTCAAAGAGCTAACTCTTTGATTCATTAATGTCCCTTTTTTATTCTTTTTTTTTATTTTCGAGATAGAGTCTCACTAAGTTAATTGCTAAATTGCTTAGGTTGACTTGAACTTGGGATCCTCCTCCCACAGCCTTGCATCATAATGCTGGGATTACAAATGTGTGCCACCATGCCCAGCTAGTTTAAATTTTAAAATGTCCTTTTGAGATCTTTCCCCAACTTTCTCTTTGCATCCCTAGCTAAGGTATGCTGTATAATTTTTATTGTTTGTTGCATATTTTTAAAAAGTAATTTAGCTGGGCATAGTAGTGAACACCTGTAATACCAGCACTCAGGAGACTGAGGCAGGAGGATCATTGCTAGTTCCAGGCCAAGCTGGGCTACAATGTAAGCTGAAGGCCAGCCTGAACTGCATAGTGGGACCCTGTTTCAAAAAAAAAAAAAAAAGACCAAAACACAAAAAGTTATTTTACCTTCATTTTAACACATACAAAAAACAGCAGCTCTTTATTTCATGTATTTTTTAATAAAATCTTCAGAGTATCCTTAAATCCTTTTTCTTTAAAAAAATTTTTTATTTATAACCTTGCAACATCAGCTATTGAAATTAGAACTTCAGAAAACTAAAATGAAAGAGAAAAAAAGAACTTCTTTATATATTATATATTGATATGCTTTTCCATTCATATAAAATATAAAATCACGTAAATATAACTCTCTTAAACTTGTGACTACTAATATATTCTTGCCGTAGCTAGTTCACTTTAACTAAAATACTTCTCTTGAAACGTTAGGAGCTTTTACTGAATAGGTGTAATTGCTGACTCTTGTGTTTTGACTGTCCATACTCCCCCATTTCCTAGGACCCTTTTCACTCTCTTGTGCTTCAAGTGGGACCTGTAATGTTTCAGCAGAAGGCCCACTTACTTAACAAGGCTGATCCAGAACAACAGTCCTTCAGGAATTTGGAATTAATGCCTAGAGCCCATTAGCCTAGCTGTAAAATTTTCAGTGTATCTCTGGGACTCCTTTTTTTTTATATACTGGGAATTGAACCCATGACCTGGTACTTGCTGGGCAGGTGTTGTGCCGCTGGCTACATCCCCGGCCCTCTGGGACTATTGACGACCACGTTTAGGATTTGGGAGGTGAGGTTTGGGTTGGTTTTTGAGACAGGGTCTCACTCTGTAGCCCAGGCTAGGCTTGGACTCCCCATGCTGCAGTAGCCTCCCACATGTTGGCAATCTATTTTACGATGAAGTAAAGTGCTGCATTTTGGCACAGAGAACAGAAAGAAGCAGATGAATAAAATGGCAGAGGTGAAAGATAGAGACAGTAAAAAACTTGGATGGGATAGAGGGAAGACGCGGAGATGGTGAAGGGAAGGGTGTGTGATAGAGTGGGACCAGGAGAGAGAACGAACTAAATTTCCATTAATTTAACATTCCTGGTTCTAGTTTTCCTTTATGACCTTGAATTCCATGAAGTACTTCTGCAACCTTTATTAAAAGAATTTTATTAAAATTCCCTTTCTCGTTTAGGCTATCTCTATGCGGATTGTATCCTTAGAGTCAGAAGTCATAACCAAAGTACACATCTGCCTTTGTTAAAGATATGTTCTGGTTGCTTTGCATATGATACCAGTTAATTCCTAGATAGAGATGTCTTAGAGATAGATACTGTTCCTCTGAAGAAAATGAGGACACTCAGGTTTTGGGAAGGTTGAATAATTTAAGGATCACAATACCTAATAAGTGATGAAACCAAAACTGAAATATAGGTCTAATTCCAGAGTCCGTTCTTGCTCATCTATCCTGTGAAATATTTATTGGGTATTGGTTATGGCCATACACTAGACCAAGCTGTAAGAGACAAAATATATTTGCTGTCTCAAAGTTTATAGTTCAGAGAAGGGTAGAGATGATCAGGCAGTGACAATTCAGTGTTGTAAATACTGTGAGGGAAGAGGAAAATATGCTATAAAATAACGTGGGAGTCAGGGAGAAGTCTAAATGTTTAAGGTAAGACATAAGACTGGGGAGTCTTAAGCTAAACGTAAAGATGGTGGCAGGTTGTCCAAACACTGATAAAAACAGTGTAGTGCATTTGAGAATCTAGAAGAAACTCAGTGTGCCGAGAGCTTAGAGTACACGGAGAGGAGTAGAAGGAGCCAGCAGAGGTGAAGCAAACCATGTTCACATTCTCCTGCATGATGAGGGCCCGTGTACTTCACACTGGTAGAGAGAGGGGAAGAGGGTCAGGCCATTCAAGGTTTGTAATCAGATTTTCTGTTTAGAAAACAAAAACATTGTTCATATTATGGTGAGCAAAGATTGCAGCCTTAACCTGAGAGATATGGAGGTCAGTTAAGAGGTTTTTGCAATAATCTGGACCAGTGATAGTGAACCTTTTAGAGCTTTCAATGATGATAAACAACCTGCTGCGGCATCCGTGCCATAAGATCACCACCATTGATCTAGAGAGTAAATGATTTAGTAACAAAGGAAATAGTGATTAGTTGGGAAAAGGGAAGAATTTTTATAGATTACAGGGTAATGTATTCAGGTCTTGGTGACTAATGGGATGGAGTGTATAGGGAGGGCAGTGGTGGTAAACCTGTGGCATGCATGCTGCGGCTGGCTATTTGTTACTGAAAGCTCTACAAGGTTCACTGTCACTAGTATAGGATATAGTAGGGACAGGAGCTTAAAGTGACTCTCAAGTTTCTAGGACAGTGGGGTGAGTGGAAGCACTGTGCTTACCACTCACTGGAGATAGGGGTCACAGAGAAAGAAGAGAGGGTTGCGGGAGGGCAGGTGACAGCTCCTTGTCTCAGGGAGGTTATGAGAAATCCAGCTCAGGACCTCATGGTTGCCAGACAGGTGTTGTGCCATTGAGCCAAATCCCTGGCCCTGGGTTTCATTTTTGACTTGTTAAATTTGAGCTTCCTAGAAGTTACTCTAACAGGTAGACGCCGAGTAGCTGTACCAGATAAAAGAGTATTTGATAGAGTGTATACTTGGACAAAATGAGAAATAGTCTTTTTCTTTACTCTTTAGGTTTTTGGCAAATAGTGCTTGTAGGCGTTTAATACATTTTACTACTTTAGATGATCTGGGTGACTTTTTCCGTTTATTTAAAAAGTAAGGTTATGTTTTTTCCAAAGAAATTGTTAGAAAATTATTGCTTTTATATGCTCTTCTACTGTGTAATTATCATCATTCTGTAAACTTATTTTTAGAAGAAAAGGCAAACCTTTTTTTTTCTTGCGCGTGGTACCAGGGTTCGAACTCAGAACCCTGTGCTTGCCAGGCAGGTGCTAATTCTACTGAGCTATATCCCCAGCCCAGCAAGCCTATTTTGAAAAGCACAATTGTACTTTGTCTTTTTACCTAGTTAGTAGCTATGAAATTACATTAACATTGATTTTGAATGAGATACAAGCTAAGAAAATTGAACATTAAACATTTATTAAGTACTTAATGTATGCCAAACTCATAGTTTTTAAAAAATTTACTGATGATAGGACAGAATTTTCTTAATGTAAATTAAAAATAGAAATAAAAATATCAACATGCTAGGCAATTAAAATTTTGAAGCAAACATTTTAAAACTTCGTATTCATTAAAATAATATCACGCTTGATAAAGAAGGGATATTAGGTAACAAAACTGGAAACTAAGGGCAGTGTTTTAGGGAATTGGTTACAACTCTATACATCTAAAAGTACTTAAAAGTTTTGACAACTGGAAAAAAGGAAAAGCTACAATTAAGTTCTGCAGTGACCAGTCAGAGCTCAATTTTCATAACTTCCTTCTTACCCCATTGCTGGATACGTTGCCTTGAGTTTGGGGTGGAGGCTTGCATGAAAAGCCAGCCGAGGTCATAGAGATCGCTGGTCTCAAAGCTGTGAGTGATTGACCTCCTGGGCTCCTCTTCACATTTACCTCCAGCCGTGCTCACCCTGTGACTTGGCTTTGGTTTCAGAAACACGCCAGGCTCTTCCTCACTTGTTGCTTCATTGCCAAAAGCTCTTTTCCCAGGTTTGCTACATTAGTTTCATGTTTATAGTTGTGTGCATTTGAGATATATATTTGATGTATATATTATGTATATTGACATATTTTTTTACATATATGTATATATATTTGGTACTGGAAATTGAACTTATGACCTTGCATGCTGTTGAACTATATGTCTGGCCCTACATTTTATTTTACACTTGATCTTAGCCAGAAGGCCAAGAAGCAATGCATTTGATTTTTATATCAAACATTTATGTTTTTAATCTGTTGAGTAGAACACATATTGAAACTCAGGGTACTGTTACAACATAAGAATGGTGGTAAAGTATCACAGGAATGTGGGAAAATTAAAGAACTTCAGGTTAGTTTCATAAACTAAATTTAAGTTTTTCTCTCTTTAGTCTTTCTTACAGAGACAAAAAAGCAGAAGGGAGATAAATGTTGTTATGTAAATAATTGCACACCATTGCAAGAAGAGTCTAGGCAGCGTTGGAGGAGCATGTAATTAATGTAGGATCCTAAAAGCAGGTTGTTCACTGTAAAGTCATTGCTCGCCAGAATTTACTCATCAGAATCTTGACAAAAGATAAGAGATAAAGTGTGAAAATCTAAAATGATAAAACTTCTTAAGATAAATATAAAACAGCTTTTCAAAAAATTGGCTGAATGTGAGGAGTGAGTGATCTTTTATACTTTGCAGGTATCTTTCTTGCAACAAGCTGCTTTAAATAGTTGTTTGAAGTGTAATTAGTTTCCACATTAAAATATGTTTTAGTTGAATTTAATAAGATTTTTAAAATCATACGGCTTTACATTCACTTTTGAGTTGGTTCATTTTGTGGTGCTGGGAACAGCCTAGCAAGCACCTGGATCGTAATTGGAAGGTCTCTATCTCCGAGCTACATTCCGGCCCTAGTAGGTTTTTTTCACTACTCTAAGCCACGGGGTGGAGTTTGGGATTCTTTACAATTCTTTAGGGATTCTTTATATCAAGCCCTTCTCGTAACAGATTGTCTGACAGAATTCACTAAAGAAACCATCATGAGACTCCAGGGTTTATGAGTTGGTTTACTTTTTCTTTAAGGTCAATTGTTTGTGTAACTGAAGTTAAAAAAAAAAAGGATAATAGAAAATTGCTGCCATTAGTGAGCTCTGCGAGCTCAGTTTTCCATTGCTCACATTTTCTAGTCTCTGATGACTCTTGGAAAATTAAGCTTTGTTTGCTTTTACAAGACAGAGTGCACGCCCTTTGGTAGTCTGCTGCTTCCTCCTCTCCACTGTGTTTTCAATTCTTTATGGTCCTGCCTACCCTTTGTGCTTGATGCTAAAAAGAAGGGACTTTAAAATGAAAGAAAAATCACTGGGTATGCTTATGGCCTGTGGAGCTCTTTGACCTAGGGAGTGTTCATTTTTTTAATCTCATCACATTTAACCTGCAATTACTCTAGAAGTTCTTCGGAATTTAAAAGCGGTTGTTATAAATTGGAACCATCTGGGGAAAATGCCAAACTAGGGCTTTCTTCCCCCCATCTCATACCCCAGCTGGGTACAGTGTTAGTGTCACAACTGGTTGGCTTGCAGACCTTAGAAATAATGTACACCTGAATCCTTTTTGAAATTCAAAAACATGCTAAATTTTTTGAGTTTTAAATTACCCTTGCTAGTAATGCAGCTGTGGTCAGGTTGAGAGGTGGGAGGCAGTTTTCAAAGTGAGTAGACTTGTGTCTGTTAAACAGCAAAACTGGCTGCCAATAATGTTAACATGTTATTAACATTGGAAAAAAAGAAGTTGCAACTAAGTTTTGCAGTACCAATTAGAACTCACTTTTTATAACTTCCTTCTTACCCCATTACTAGATAGGTTGCCTTATTTAATAACTTATCAGTGAACAGAAAATGCCATAAATACCCCAGAGGTTGTGTGGGTGGTGGAAAGAATATACTTTACAGGGCAAAAGACCCAGCTCCTCTTGCTAAACACTGGGGTTGTTATGGCATCAGATTAGATAGTATTTAAAGCCTCTGGAGATGTAAAGCACTGTGGGGAGACAATGTTATTTTTAAAATACTTTTAATACATTGTGCAGTGTAATAATGTAGTATTTACTAATGATTGAGCCAGATGCATTAAGAATTTATTTCAAATATATTCCAGCTTTACTTAACATACTGTTACAAAGCAGGTTCTCACATTACAAGTAAATTTTAATATATGACAACCTAATATAAAGTGGAAACATTTCAATCTGACTTAGAGAATTGGTATGTTAGGAACTACGTAGTTGAAAACCTTTGAAGTATTTCTAGATCTTTCACTATACTAACTCTTTGAGGGTATATAAATATTAGGTGGTTGTTGTATAGAAATGAGTCATGTTATAGTTCAGTGATGTATTTGAACAAAAATTAAGTGAATAATCATACTACATTTTGTATTAGGAAGGAAATAAAAGATCCTTATTGGATAGACTCTTTCCTGTTGCTGTCTCTTGTGGACTCAGCTTTCCCCTCCTTTACTCTTTTTTGCCAGTGGGGCGGGTGGGGGGTAACTTGGGATTGTTGAATTCAGGTCCTTCACACTGAGGTACATCAGTGTGGGATCTGGGATCTCACTAAATTGCCTAGTCTGGGCTGGAATTTGTAATCCTTTTGCCTCCACCTCTCAGGGTGCTGGTATTAGTCATGTGCCACTATGTCTAGGTCTCTTCTTATTCTTAAATTGTACTTCAACAGTGACTACTTAAGGTTTTAAAAACTCACTTTGACAGGTGCAGTGGCACTGCAGGAGACATGAGGCTCTCAAGATAGAGCCCAGGCTGGGTGACTTAGCAAGACGCCTGTCTCAAAAAATAAAAAGAGCTGAGGGTGTCGCTCACTGCGAAGGCCTTGGGTTTCATCCCCGGCACTCCAGAGCTGCAGAACCAGACAGGACCCTGCTCTTTCCTCCTGTGTGTGGGCTCTCGCACATCTCACGCTCTGCTGAACACAGTGTTTGCCTCCGGCTCTTCACAGTTCGTGTCCAAGTGGGTTTTTTGTCTTCCCTGACCCCAAGCTGTGCTGCAGAAGATTAACAGGTGAGAGAGAAAGCAGTTTGCCTGGAGTATCAAGTTAAGGAGCTGTGGTTTTATCTGTAGCTAGTAAGAATCCTGAATCAAATGTGGCTAACAGGTCAAGTCAGATGGGATGATGGGAGCTTGGCCATTGTGTGGAAGTTTTAATATAGTGAAAGCATCAAGCACAGTCAGAAATACAGAAAACTCAAGGATTTTTTTTTTTTTTTTTTTTTTTTTAGGAGTT
>PVLD010030627.1:0-16629 GCA_004027595.1 Dinomys branickii
CCCTCCTCCTCCCCCTTCTTTTTCTGCTCCCCCCTCTGTCTCCCTCTTTTCCTTCCTGCCCCACCATTTCTGGTCTCTCTGTTCAGTGACCCATAATCGTTGTTGCCACTTTAAAGCACTAACATTCATGTTTACAACTTGTCAGCGTGGAAAAGACACAAGCTCCCAGAGTGACCAGTAAGGAAAGAGCTTTCTGTTAATACTCGTTCTTCCTGTTGTCTCCCTTGCACATCCCCAGAGGGAAGAAAGACTCAGAGTGAGCTGAGCGCAGATGGCTGATGAAAATGAAGGGGATATAGATGTTACTGTACAAATTAAAATAAATGAAGATGTCAGTTTTCACCTCTCAGAGTCACCAGGGCTAAGGAAAAGGGAAAACTGATTTATTATAGTCTCCATATAAGAACAAAACAGGTAACTTTTTAAAGTGTGGCCATTTGGCAAAATGTTTTTTGGTGCTGAAATATATATTTCTTTTGACTCAGAATTTCTATTTTATGGACTTAAATCTAAAGAAGTAATCAGAGATATGCACAAAGATTTATATTAAGTTTATTGCACTATTATTATACTAGTTATAAAACCAAATATTCAAATTATGGCACATTGAACGCATGAGATATCAGGCAGGTATGAGAAAAGGTACTTAGGACGTATTGGGTTGTGCATAGAATTATGTGTAGTTTTGATCAGATATAAAGATACTTAGAAAAATTCTGGGAGTATATACACTACTATTATTGTTTTATGATTATATTATTTATACTAATATTTTATTAGATTATTAATATTAGTAGAGTTCTCTTATTTAGTAGGACTGGGGCAATTTTTGTTTGTTTACAATTATCAATACATTCTATGTTTCTGCAGTGAAAAAATATATTCTTAATGTAAAGGCATCTGTGTTAGGTTGACTGCAACCCGTCCTCCAGTTTCTGCAGGAAACTCTGCTGCTTTTCCTGTCAGGAGATGGATTCTGAATCTGTTCTGAGCCCTGATTCTAGTCTGGGCTTGTGACTGGTCTTGATCAATGAATTGGGGTAAATTACATTGTGCAACTTCTGGAGATAGACTATTAGAAGCTTTGAAGCTCCGTTTTATTACCATGAAGTGCTGCTCTGTAACTACCACATAAGGATTCCAAGGTAGCCCATGGATGAGAAGCTAAGGAGAGAGCCCCCGCCCCCATCCAGGACCACCTTCCAGGCATCTCTGTGAAAGTCTCTTGGATCTTCCAGCTGGGCAATGTTCCCGCCAAATGTAGCTGTATAAGAGTCAGGGGGAGACCTTCAGAGAAGCCTTCCCATCAATTGACAGAACTGTAGCAAATAATAAACACCGTTATTTAAAGTCAGAGTTTTGGGGTGGATTCTTACACAGACACAGATAGTTGGAAGAGCAACATAACATTACATTTTAACTAATCAGATGCTGGCTATGGTATCTTCTGTGGAATTACTACCCCAAGGCACAAGATGGAATGTCTAACTGTTATGGTATAGCTCATTTTGAAGAAAGAATGGTGAGAAGAGCTTGCAGCAGTCAGAAAAAGTCAGCAAACAGGTAGCAAGTATGTTTCTTCTGCTTCCTCTACACTGAAAAGTATAACTTTGCTAAAGTATCTGCGAATGGCTCAAAACAGAATTCTATCTGGCTCTCAGCTGAGTTCTTGGATCCTCCATCCTCTTAGCATTATGGAATGGATGCCTTGGGGACTCTCTTGCCACTTCCAGGATTTTCTTGCTCAGTGGGACCTCCAGAGGGAGAAGAGAGACAGGACCTCCTACTGTTTTTGATAATATTCTTATAATTCTATTTCTTACCCAGAGAAATAAAGAAATTCAAAGTCCCTGTTAACCCCCTCCTCCAAAGCCTGTATGGGAAAATTTCCAAGATTCCATTGCAATGTTCTGTCCCTTAATAGCAGACATATCCTTAGAGAAATGAAAACTTTAAAAGGAGGCCCACAAGTCTAGGTCTCAGGCATAAACCTGAGTTCAACATCAGATGTTAAGAGTTACCAGGCCGTTGGAGATAATCTAATTCTAACTCATCACTCTAAAGTCCAGCGACCTAAGATTTAGCTAAGGTGGTCACGGTGGCTCACCTAAGGTCACAAATGAATGATCTTGTTGGCCGAGCTGCAGAAGGACCCAGCCTCTCTGCTCCACTACATTTATGTTTAGTGTAATGTTGTCTCACTTCTCTGAACCTAAATGAATCTGAAAGGTGAGATCAGACACTGTCCTTGCTAATTTCAGATGCCTTTTCCTCTTCAGTGGGCCATTGGCCATAAATGTCTGCAATCAGGTTGATGATACAGGCAAAAATACTTGATGCAACACTGTAAACATAAAAATATAATAGCAAAGCGAATCTTTTTCTGGATGCAAGGCTGCTTCTTCACTGGAGAAGGAAGGCTGTGCAGATTCACTTTTACAGGTTGTGTTCTCCTTGGCAAAGCTGTTTTCAAAACCAGGTGTCTGGCGTTGAACGTTGGCTCTCTTCTCTCCTACCGGGTAATTGCTATTTATTATAAACCTAAGCAGGAACATGCAGGGTTCGGGGGAACAAACTCTGACAACCGAGAGTTTCATTATTCAATTTTTCAGTTTATCTCCTTCAAGCATACTCCTCCAGGGTGTTACACGCGCTGACATGTTCCCCTGCAATCAGTCTCCATTGTTATTATTCTGTCTCTTTCATGCTGAGCCCTGGCCAAGAGCCCTGAGCTGGGTATGAGGATTCAGATCTGTGTTATCAAATAGAAAGGCAGTGATCTACTGTCACATGTGTGAACCTTGGAGTTGTGTCTATGAATTAGAATCTAGTAGTTAGCTCTGTTCTAAAGGTCTCTCTCTCTCCTAGCTCTTCTTCTCTGGCACTAACATTTCTGGCACAGCATTAAGAAACAGTTGAAACCACTGGATCTTACCGAAGTCATCTGACACCAACCAAGGCACCTGGGATGTGACCTCAGCATTCCTTGTTGGCGTTCAATTGGGCACAGAGCTCCATGATGTCTGAACTTTCCTTAGTCCTGACAGCCTCCAAGTTTTGTTCCTTTGAGTTGTCATTCAAAATAATATGATCTATTACACAATTTGGCGAAGGCCCAGTATATTTTTGGGGGCTGTCATTCTTTTTGGCATAGAACCCCATCTACTGCTCTCTGTGGAGTCTGGTCTGAAAGCCTGGTGCTAACATTAGAGGTCTGTACAATATGTGGTTGAGCAGCTAGAAAAACTGGAGGATGACTATAAGCTTTGATTTTTGGAGAGATTTTATTTTTTCTCATTAAGGTCAAATTCTAAGCATAAGCCTTTGACCTAGAATCAGAACCCAAGAAGTGAAAAGTTGAACAGACCCTGGTACAAAGCGAATACAAAAGTAAGGCTTGGAACAAAGGAAGAAATTCTAACAATACAAAAGTTGTAAATTGTGACTAAAGGGCCTACCTGCAGAATATTTTGAAAAAAGTTCAGTTGGTTGTCCACATTTACCATGGGGTATTTCCCGTTCAAATCCAGACTTTGTATCTTCTGAAAGAACTGTAAATCCTCAGCCCAGGCAAGGGAAAACTCCTACCTAGTGCTTTTCCTCCCACTACTCGTCTCACCCCTGAGGAAAATGCTTGCTCCAGATTCGCATCTTGGTACTGAATTCCTATGCACTTTTCCATTTTCCCAGAAAGAATACTGAGAAATGGTTCATTCTTTAAATCAAAAATTGGTTCCGAAGAGACAGGAAAATCCACCTGACATATCTGACACTGCCCCTATTCCTGTTATAAACTTTGTTGGATAAATTCTTTTCTTCAAATCCCTGTTCTTGGGGAGAAATATGACTCAAAAGCTCATGATTTACTTTAATGCTGATTTGAAGAACCTAAAGCAGATGTTCCAATAGTTTTCTTTTTAAATAATTTCTTTTTATTTTCTCCTACACCTTCATGGTAGCTGTCACACTCTAACTATCCACTAATTTTGTCATATTAACTTATCAAAAATATTATTGAGTGATTGACTATTAAGGGGTCAGGCATTGTACCACCAACAAAAAAGTAAGTCTACTCTTAAGACATGAAAGTCTCATGTAAGTGAAAGGAGGTTACAGTATAGAGGAAGAGAAAAACATTTAATATTACACATTTCACAGAAATAATCACATATTTACCATTTGTTAGAGGCCAGGGTAAAGAAGGGCTAGAGAATTTTCCCATGGAATTGACACTGAGAATTTAAGATGAGTTCAACAGTCTGATTTGAAGACCTGGCATAGAAAGCAGCCTTCTCACTGAGAAAATGCTAAATAGATACAGCCCAGATGGGGCGAGACGGAAAACATTTCACTTGGACATGTCTTGACTGGTTAGAACACTACTAGACAGAACTCAGTTTCTTCAGGCTGAGCCAGAGCTTACTTACTGGATTATTCCAAGAGTACTCTAAAAACTGTAGAACCAGCTTGAGAGTTAATAAAAAAATGGAAAAAGAGGCTCCAAAGTCTATGAGCCAAAAAATAAACTACCTAATGATTCTACCCTATCAGATAATACACATTCACTTCAAGAATCAAGAAGTAATTTGTGCGTTAAAGATTTACACAGGGCCAGCATGGTGGCTCATGCCTATAATTCCAGCACTTTTGGAGGTTAAAGCAGGACACAAGTTTGAGCTTAGCCTGGGCATTTTAGTGACTTAACAAGACCCTGTCTCAAGAAAACGGGAGGGGCTGGGGTTGTAGTTCAGTGTAGAGGCCCCAGGTTTCATCCTCAGTATTGAAAAAAAACTAATAAAAGATTTCAAAAGTGAGTCCATGCCTGGTGGTCCCTCCATTCTCTCTGTGGGACGATGGAGCCTGTGAATGGAATGAGTTCACACCCTGTGCTTTCTACATTCCCTCTGGGATGGTGGGCCCTGTGAGCAGAGTCCATGCTCTGGGCTTCCTCCATTGTCTTGGGGACGGTGCGATCTTTGAGAGGAGTGTAAGGACATATGCCTTTGTCCAGAAGATTGACAGGAATCCCTAGACCAGAGACCTAGGACAATAGCTATGTCCCAGGTGTACAAGTGCACACATGCCTTTGGAGGGCAGAGTAGTTGGTGAGACCAACAGTGGGAGGTGTGTGATGCAGCAGCAAGGAGCTGGTGGTTGAACTTCAGACAACTCCACCAGCAGAAGTCAGTCCCAGGCCCCACATCTAGAGGCCAAGATCAGCTCCATACGCAACACCTTTCTGGGATCAAGTTAGGGCACTGTCACAGAACTGTAAACACCAGAGGTATTTTACTGCTGTCATTCCCCCTTGTCTGATTGGCTCTTCTGTTCCTGTCTGACTGGATGTCACCTTGTTTTCTTCTGTACTTGGTACTTACATTGGTATTTTGGGGTGTTTACCTTTTCCTTTTTTTCTCTGCACTCTTCCTGTCATCTCCCTTTTCTTTCTTTTTTCTTCTGTTCATTTTCACTCTCCTTCTCTTTTTCCCTTCTGTTCTCCAATGTTTAGGTCTCTCGCATTTTCTTTTATTTTCTACTGTAGACTCACTTTCCCTTTTTCCTCAACTACTTCTTTAATTTAAACTTTCAGGGGAGTGAACACTGTCTCTGCCCTTTCTGACTACTCCTTAGTATTCTGTTTTATTCTTTCCCTCCTGTGTCCTCCAGTTTCCCAATCTGGAGTGATCGTCCTTTAATCTCCAGCCCTGACTCCACTATATTTGATCACTCATTACTTTAGCCCATCCTCTAAACATCTTAATCTCCGTTCTCCCAACAGAAGGATGAAATAATCTGACTAAGGGGAAAATCACTGCATACAAGTGTACAGGATATGTTAAATTTTGTTACATAATTTTAGAGTTTACTCCTGTGGTCAGAGGTAATAGGTTAATGGTTACCATAGTTTACCAGTAGTTAAGATGCACTTGAAACTATTTGTTATTGCTAAGTGTACTACTTTATCCAGGATGTCATACATGTTATAAATAGTTTTTCTCCCTTGTATGATAACACTGTGACTGTATGAGGTCATAATCACCACCACAGCCCAGTACCAAAGGGTTAGGAGCTGAGCCAAAATAGTAATCCTGCGTCCTTTACAAATTGGGAAACTAGGGCCTTGGGATACCTATTAGAAGCCACCTACATCTAGAAGACATCCTTGAATAACAGAGATCCTCTAAGGACACATAAATGCTAGCAATAAAGCTACACGTCAGAAGAAACTGGCAAGTATTGACATAGAACACAAAATTTAAAAAGAGAAAACAGAAAATGACAATACACAGAAGCAAAATGCAACTCCAGACCCCCAGTCCACCCAGGCCAAGCCCAGAACTCAAGGAGATAAATGAAATTGGAAATTGAAAACTGGAACTTTCTGAAATGATAGCAGCAGAAGTGAAAACACAAGTGGAAAAGGCTATGGAGAAGATAATCTCTCAGGTACAGAAAGAAATGATGCTTGAAAACAAAGATATTAAAGAAGACACAGATAAAAGAATAGATGCCCTTAGAAAAATGATGGAAATAAATAATTTCCAGCATTGTAAAGAAATGGAATCCATGATACAGATCCAAATAGAAATATAAGAGATTAAAACGTCCATTGAAAGTATATGCAACACGTTGAATGAAGGAGAGGCTAAGATTTCAGATCTTGAAGGCAGAATTACAGGCAATGATAATGAAAAGACAAATATCTTAAAATTAGCAAGAGACCATGAAAAATAAATCCAACAGCTAAAAGATGAAGCAAAGAAGAATAACATAAGATTAACTAGGGTCAATGAGAAAGCTAGAGAAAGGAGAAATAACATAAAGTCTCTTCACAGAAATAATGGCAGAAAACTTCCCATGTGGATAAAGAATTTGATATATGAACAAATGAAGCATTCAGAACTCCAGACATTCATGACCAAAATAAAAGTACACCAAGACATACAATAATCAAGATTCCAAAAATTCAGCGCAAGAACAGAATATTAAAAGCTGTTAGAGAAAAGAAACAGATCACCCATAAAAGTGCACCCATCAGAATCATAGCAGACTTCTCAACACGGACCCTCATGTCAAGAAGAACTTGGTGTGAAGTATTTCAAGTCCTGAAAGAAAACAACTTCCAACCCAGATTGATGTACCCTGCAAAACTATCTTTCAAATTTAACAGAGAAATAAGACACTTTCATGACAAAGAACAGCTGAAGAGATTTATGAATGCCAAACCAATGCTAAAAAGAATACTAAAAGAAGAGACCTGTTTGTGTAAACACTGTATTGTATCCTTAGTTTAAGAACCTGAAAAAGTAAATAAAACTGAAAGGTACAGTAGATATTGTAAAATGGAAAGAAACTGCTGAGTAGGAAAGAACAACTGGGATGAGGGAAAGAAAAAAAAGAAAGAAGGAAGGGAAATTATATATATATATATATACATATATATATGTATATATATATGCAAGATAGCTAAAATAATTGTACGATTAATTTCTATTGCTTTATTGAAAGGAATTATTAATGTTTAATTATTTGATCAATCTTGCACATCTACATCTGGTAATCTGAGCAACTACTTTGAAGATAACAGTAAGCAGTACAACAACTATTGCTGATTTCCTATCATCTTGTTTTGAAATTCCGTATCATTTTTATAGTTTTTGTTTGTTATTTTGTTTCTGTTCTTGTCTCTCTCAAATAAAGAAACAGATTAACATAAAGAAGATTTATACCTAGAAGACCTTATGTGGCTCTATCACATGGGAAACAAAGTGGAAAGGAGCAAGAACACGTTCCAGGAGACGCTAAGAATGATCGGTAATCTTGACTCAAACTGCCGGTGATGTGGAGGAGGGTGATGGTGGGGAGGTGAGAAGAAGAGCAGACACTGGAGATGTCACAATAAACACATTAAAAAGTGCTTAGGATTTGAGCCATATTGATAATATTTGTGTTTATTATACCAGCTCCCTCCCATATATGAACAACAGTGAAATACTTGGTGGCAGTTTGGGTCCTCTGAACTGAAGCTGCCAAGATGGGATTAGGCACACAGTAATTTTTGCTAGGGGACACGTTTCAGAAAGGGAATAGGGAGAAGGCAGGGAGGTCTGGGTGAGCTGTGACATTGGGATGCAAGGCTGAGCCAGGGAAGGTGAGCGGGACAGAAGACGAGTGACAGCACCCTAACATGCAGTGTGCACGTCAAGGTGTCCTTGTACCACAGTCAACCAACAAAAGATGCCTGTCTCTCAAGGCTGGGTCTGCCACAGTCTCCTCTCCAGGCTCCCCTCCAGGTTCCCAGGACCAACAGAATTCTCAGAAGAGCAGCAGGGGCCCTTGCTGTATCACACTTCTTGTAGGAGGACGCCTTTTATTTTCAAGGCCATGATACACTTAAATGTGCTTCTTATATACCCAGGGTACAGACGGGCCCCACGGACCTCCTGCAGTGACCCTGAGGTCTCACAACTTGCACTCACATACAATTCCTACAGAATTGGGAGGTACTGAAGGGAGATACATCGCTTTCTGCTTGGTTAATATTTCTACACATCTTCTTTCCTATAAATCATCTCAATTCCGGCATACCAAATTCACAGAAATTCCTCTGTTTTAAAGAAAGGTATTTTTTCTGATTTTCCATTCTTTGATACCCTTGGAGTTCTATGCTGGTTTCTTGCTGATGAGTTACGACATACTTTTCAGCACAGCCCTAAATTCCCTCCGTTAGTCTTACATCTCAAACCACTTCAATTCTGTTTCAGAAGACAGTTTTACTTCCTGCTGTCCTGGCCATGAAGTCCAAGGTTAATTATCTTCACAGGTCTCTAATGTCCTCATTTTCCAAACAGGTGAATAATACCTCCAGGGCTGTGACAACGATTAAATGGGCCATGTGGGAGAAAACTGAGGTAAGTTTGCACAGCATTTAATAAATGTTAACTATTATTATATCTATTACTAAATTATATTGTTGCCTTATTGTCTCCTTCCAACTCCAATATCAATAAGCCAGGCACTGGATAATAGCTGTTGTGGTTGAACTAGTTTATACTGAGGGTAAGGAAACAAATTCAGGTGATCAGTTTAGCTTGAAAGGTGAAGTTTCAAAATGTTATATCATCAGTCCATCTTTATGTCCGAGAAAGTTAATAAATCATACTCAAATTCAGAAAAAATAGTAATGTCATACTCAAATACATTCTTTCCAGGAATTATTGATAAAATTCAATAATTTACATTCAGGAAGTAGGAGAATCTAGCTATTCAACTCCCTATTCTTTTTTCTATTCTTGCATATCACTTACTTTGGGTCTTTCAAGAAGCAAACTTCCTTTATCAGTGTTGGAAATAACAGCTATTAAGCTGACCCCTACTTGAGTTTTTCTTCTGTTGCTCTTGTACTAGCCTAAAAATTAACTTTCTGTTATGGTTTGTGTCTAGATGTCACCCCAAAGCCTCGTTCAGTCATAGAGTGGGTTTCTAAAGTTTTTGATCGTTCATCGTCCAGTGTTAGGATTATGCATGTGAGTGCTACAACTGCCCTGGAGTGGGTAGCCTCCATACAATATAAGGGAGGGAAAGAGACTTGCTGTCTTGTTGAGAGACTTTTGCTCTTGTTGCTTTTGCTGTTTTCCACCACCATGAACTGCTCCCCTCTGCCATGTGCCACTCTGCCTTGGAGCCAGCCCATTATGGACTGAAACCTCCACAAACTGTAGGCTAAATAAACCTTTCCTTCTCTAATTCTGGACATCAGGTATTTTTTCTCAACAATGAGAGAAAAGTAACCAAGACATTTTCTATCTGGTATATCAGGTTCCTCTCACTACAGCCAGACTTTTCACATTTAGTAGTCTGCTCCTCTACTTCTCTCGGGCAGGTTGTCTTGCAAAGCTTTCTCATCCTCCCAAGGTAAGCACTGCAAGCACTCATTGAAGGGAAAATGCCGACGAGATTATTTTCTCAAAATAACCTGCTTTCAGGTTTTGCGTTTGGACTTTGAATTTGATCTCATGTATTTAGTTTCATCCTAGGTCTTGATTCTGAATCAGAAATGATCTGTTTCTACTTCTTGACACCTTTATTCTACCCAATGGTGTTAGTTTTGTCTGGCTGCTACAGCAAGGAGCCACAGACTTAGCAGTTTGAGCAACAAAAATGTATTATCTCACAGTTGTGGAGGGCAGAAAACTGAGATCAAGGGGTGGAAGGGCTGATGTGTTTCAAGGTTTGTTAATGGCAGTCTTCTGCCTTCCCATGGTCTTCCCTCTGTGGGACGTCTGTGCCTTATCTTCTTCCTGACACGTGTCACACTGACTAACGATCCCACTCCACCTGAACTGCCATCTGGGAGTTACCATCTTTCAGATCCAGTCTCGTTCTCAAGTACTGCGAATTAGGGGTTCAAAACATTAAGTTTTTGAGCTGGAAGACAAAATTCAGCCCCTAGCATTGGAGGAAATCTGAAGGAAAACTATTTCTCTCAAAAATTAGTAGTTCCTGTCTCTCAGTTGGAACATCTGGGAAGTAACACAAACTTGGAATGGAAAATCTTTCACATTGTATTCTGATAAAAGTTTAATAATGTACTTCAATAAAAAATATATAAAGGTTCGTTTTGAATGCAGCAGGCCAATATAAATAGCAGGTGATTTTGTCAGAAGGGGAACTGCACCTCTTGGGATGAGAAAAGAAACTAGGAAAATGTTTCATTTGTTGCTTTTACTGGTATTTCCATTCTTAAGAGATAAACTAATGAAGTATGCTGAATAAGTAGCACCTCAACCAGGGAAGACTTACGGTGAAATTCAGTACTGACAAGCAATGATGAGCAGGTGCTCTCTCCGGCAAGCAGTGTGCTCAGAAAATGAAGAAGATTCCAGTTTACTTTTCAGTGCTTTCCCATCCTTGCAGCTGTGGGGCAGGCTTTCTCTGACATCTTAAAAGGAATCAGTATTAACAAGACACCTGAAAATGACGTTCAGTGCCTGTCTCCACTCTCAGAAAGTACTTTGGTATCTCTTTTCCCTGACTAGAATATATCTTCCCCCTGAAGGGGTACATCTTAGCAATTTTCAATTAGGAAGATAACAAAACTAAATAAATAAAAAATTTTAAGGAAAGAAGCACCTCAAGGCTTGCAACAAATTCGTCTTTAATTTAAAATTATGTACAAGTAGAGTCTGTAGAGGATTAGCTGCAACTCTCTCAATTTATCTTTACTTAGAAGATCTTGATAAATATTCTGTACTCACCATAAGATGAAAATTTTATTGTTTCTTATGGTAAACAGCTGAGTTGCCTGTTGTGCAACTGCATTTCAGTGAGTCACACTAAGATAAATATACAGCATTCCAGGAAGAGTTTCTCACATGTTTAAATAAATAGATGCAAGCCTTGCAATGCCTCTGTGAAAAAAAAAATATTTTCTTAGTCAAAAGCCAGGACTGATTACTATTTAATATAGAGCAACACCATCCAATATAACATTCCATAATCATAAAAAAGTTCCATAAAATCTGCGCTGTAATAACAGATGAATCCAGAGAAGTGAGCCAACCTTTCATGCCCAATTCAAAGAGCGTATGTCTAGGCACAGAGGATACGGTGGAAAATAAGGCAGAGCTCCTACCCTCAAGAAACGTGTAAGCTGGTGTCCTGGTTACTTTTCTCTCATTGCTGAGACAAAACACCTGACGCCCAAATTTAAGGAAGGGAAGGTTTATCTAGCTCATAGTTTGTGGAGGTTTCAGTCCATGCTCAGCTGGCTTTGAGGCAGACTGGCACATGGCAGAGGGCAGCTGTTCATGGCAGCAAAAGCAGCAAGAGCAAAAAGGAGGAGAAGCAGACAGCAAGCCTCTCTCCCTCCCTGATATTGTATGCAGTCTGCCCACCCCAGGGCGGGTGTAGCCCTCACACCCATAATTCCAGCATTGGACCATGAATCAATCATAAACTCTGGAAGCCCACCCCATGGCTGCGTGAGGCTTTGGAGGGGGGACGTCTGGACACAAACTGTGACAGTTGGTAAGGACCTGTACCCAGAGTGAGTTAGTCACAGATTACAGAGCGGTGAGGAAGTGCACAGAGAGCTGCCTAATCTAGCTTGGAGAAAGGGGCTCGGTGTTCAAGGCTTACGGCACGCTATGTACTTCAGTGAATTTTTTATACTAAACATGACCTTATCCTCATTTTAAATAAGGAAGCTTAGTCTCAAAGATTTCTGTGGTATGGAAACCTACACAAAATCTACCCAGACTGCTGTAGGTGCAAAAGTTATATGCTTCTACTCCTGCCCGAAAATACCAACCATTTCTTGAAAAAGCATTTTAGTACTACCCAAATTAAGCTTGTTGCTATAAAAATACAGGAGAGATGTTCAAATATGATAAGAACAGTGAGACAACTGACCCAGTTTGTTTTATGGATTACACAGAGACCAGTATTTTGATTTAGACAATTTATATTCAGAAACTTCCTGGAAAGTGGAAGTTACCAAGTTTTTGCTGTATTTCTCACAAGAGCATTTTCAATCTTAAAGCCCAATTTTTAAATCTCTTGTCTAAAAAGTCTACTTGTCATTGTGTAACTCACTAAATGATATTGAATATTTTGTCAACATGATTTTTAAGATATGAGAGAAATGTTTTCTTTTTTTTTTTTTTTTTTTTTTGTGGTACTGGGGATCGAACTCAGGACCCTGCACTTGCTAGACAAGCGCTTATTCCACTGAGCTATATCCCCAGCCCCGAGAAATGCTTTCTTTACCAACGTTATTGCTAGCAAAGCATCTTCTCTTGTCAAACTGGGCATGTGTTTATGCATTATAACATGTTACCAAAAATTATGTTGATCAACGGAATCCTTACCAAAGGTCCATGATTATGTGGACTGACCAGAAGTTTAATATAGGGTGAAAAACTATCTTTACATATATTTGCCAGATGAAAAATCAATTTTAATCTTTTCACCTCCATCTCTGTCTGTTGTTCTGTTCCTGTCTCTGTCTGTCTCTCTCTCTTTCTGCCATACCAATAGCTAATACTTGCTAAATGTATACAAGAATTTGTTTTTTATCTTCTTGGTATTTAGGACAGGACATTTAAGGATACATTCTCTTTGATTCCACCTAACTGCTTTTCCTTTGTACTTGAACCACTGAGAAGCGAGTTGATAGGAGTCAGTTCTGGAGTTTTGCAAAGATTTATGATGCAGGAATTTATTAAAATAGATACTTTTTCGATAAGTTCTTAAAGAAAGAGAAATTGAGCACCTAGGTGAGAGACACCTAGGTGAAAGCAATCTCTGAACGGCAGAAATGAAGATTCTAGGAAACAGAAGTATAGAAGTAGAACATACTTTTTTACTGTTGGCACCTCTAATGTCAGAAAGGAAGAGGAAAAGTAGATTAAACTTGTGATAGTCTCCTCCTCTGTAAGGCCACAAGTGCAGTATTGCGTTTTGGTTATGTAAGAATACCAGCTACATTCATCCTTCCCTCTAAGGGTTCGCTATGTTGCTTGGGCTCAAGAAAAGTTTCTCTCTCGAGGTTCACATAGTTGCATCGCAGTCTGGCATGTGAGAGCCCAGCTGTTCTGTGTTCTCCAGGATGACTGGTCTTGCTGGCAGTTGGCTGTGAAGTAGGATACAGCTGTTGATGGAACACGACATGGTCTTCTTCATGAGCTTGGCCTCCATCACTGTGCTGGCTAGATTCTTAAAAAGGTTTGCAGAAGAGTAAGTGTTCTCAGAGATTCATATGGGAGTTGCAAAGCTTCTTGTGACCTAGCCTCAAAAATGCACAGTACCGCTTCTCCCCTCTCCTACTTCTACAAGGAAGTCATTAAGATTATGCCAGATTCAAACAAGGAAAATGATGAGGAGTTACCAGGTCCTATTATAGAAAAGCAAGGGAAAGAGCAAATGTTATACCATCTATCTTTAGAAAATGAATTTGTCACAATCTTCTATCAGGGCATAGCATTTTACATACCTCTCACACACAAAATCCTCTTACTCCTCAAACCTCATCACCTTCAAATCCAAGTTATCATCTACATCAAGTCCACAGGTGGTAAAGGTTTTTGGTCTGGGTGCAGTTCTTCCAATATCACTCCTTGGAGACA
The DNA here is from genome assembly GCA_004027595.1 of Dinomys branickii. Lineage (NCBI taxonomy): Eukaryota > Metazoa > Chordata > Mammalia > Rodentia > Dinomyidae > Dinomys > Dinomys branickii. Next base: position 14,130 of record PVLD010030627.1, read on the forward strand.
GCTCTTCTGTGTTGGCTGTACCTCTCTAAGGATGGCAGTGCAATACAGAAGCATGTCAAGGGGCCAGAATGTTCATACTCAACACTGATCTTACAGTGTTTTATCCTTGCTGTGCCTGGCAGCTGTTTAATGCTGCATCTTTCTCTGCCTACCCTTGGATGGAGTGCCCAGTCTCTCTTTTCGGTTCCTGTAGCCACAGTTCTTGTATTTGGCCTGTCTGCTGCTCTCTGACTCACTCTGTTGAGATTTTCTTGTCCTCCGAGCCACTTTTGTTTTGTATCAGGAGTTAAAAATAAGAAGCAGTTTCTGGCTTAGTTTAATAACACATAGCATACTTCACTTATCCTCAGCCTATACCTACGTATTGTGTGGCTCAACCAAAATGATAAAGCCTACTTGTTTATGAATACAGACAAAGTGCAACCAACTGACTTCCTCCTGGTTTCCCAACTCCAGTACCATAGTGAAACTGGGTCACTAACAGAACAATTTCTCCCTTGAGGAAGACTGCAGCTCAGCAGACAGCGAGGAAGTACTAGGAACTTTTCCTTGAGTATGGCTAAGCTTCGCAGGTCCTCACATTTCCTAATTCTTGAAGCGGTAGAGGAGTGAATTTGGTTTTCTACACATTATCCAAAAAAGAAAATAAATGTCATGTTAGCTCTTTTGGGTCTGATGCGTGAATATCTATAAATTTCCCCATTTTTCCTCTTCCCCTTGTTCTTACCACAATCAAGGCTTCCCTGCTCTCTGCTGTGGGGCTGTATGAGCAGTGGCTGAGCTCATTGTCCATTGTCTTGTTTCTTCGCAAGGTCCAGGCGGAGGACTGGGCTCCAGTCCCACCAGCTTGAGGTACTTCATTATACACCTGCTGTAGTTAATGAAAGGCATTTTAAAAATCAGACAATGTGGAAATTAAACCAAAAACACTAAACCTAAGAGAAATAATTTATATTCATAAAATATAATCGAGGAGATAAAAAAGTGATGAATATTTAGATACTGACATAGCATTGAAATACATAAAAGTAAGCATTGACTAGAAATAGAAGGAAAGATACAAGAAAGGTAGGAAATAGTTCTCTTTAGAGGATGGTGTTTCAAATAATGAAATAAGAACAATAATAATAATTATATCAGGGATTTTGAAAAACAATTAACTCAAAACCTTTAGCTTCCATTAAAATAAAATTTATGGAAGCGGCAAAAGATGGCAACCAGGTGAGCAGCAAGAAAGCGATCCTCCTCGATAAACACCACCAGCTCGAGACAGACTTGGCGAGCGTGAATGCCGGGACCTCGGCTGGGAAGATCAAACTGAACGTGTTTCTCTGAGCTGCCGGGGGAGATGCGGTAGGGCGGCCCAAACTGCCGCGGCGAGACGCGAGAAAGCCCCAGACGCTGGGAGCCGGAGACACTCCGCGCGGGTAGGGGGATTGGCTGGGTCCGAACGCCCTGGGGGCAAAGCCAGCTCGGTCCCTTCCGCCTCCCCGGCGCAGCTTTCCAGCGACTCCCGACAGAGATCGGCTTATTAGCAGCGGGAACTCCCGGCAGTCCCACATTTCGAGCGCATCGGGCAGGCGGCGCAGCCTAGACCCTCGGCCAGGGCGGTGCGAGCAGCATAGGAGCGGAGCATCCCGCTCCCTCCCCCAGACCCAGAGAGCGCGAGGAAACAAGTGGCTGCGAGCGGCGGATCACGAGCATAGCACAAAAAACTGGCACCTTGGAACCTTCCTGCCTGCAGGGACTCCGAAAACGGGTGAGCTATCTGCGCTCGCGACCAGATCACCGAGTTGGGGAGGAGATCCATCCCTATACCTGCAGGGAATCCTGGGAGGGCGGGGGAGCGGTCTTACACACCTCACCCAGGTCTCTAGATAGGGAATAGCTAACCAACATCTGTACAGCCTTTTAAGCAGAACTCTCAGCAGAAAGCTTAAGGGACATTCCCCCAAAGAAAAGTCATTGGAGCAGCCTCTGCAGCAGACCTTTGCCTGCTGAACTGCCTGGGGAATTTACTGCTCAATATTTTGAATCAGATACCCAAAAAAGGGAAGACAGAAGAACAAATCTCAGCAGAAAGCTTAAGGGACATTCTCCCAAAGAGAAGGAATCATTGGATCAGCCTTTGCAGCAGACCTCCGCCTGCTGAAATGACTGTGGAATTTATAGCTCCACATTTTGAATCTGATACCCAAAAATGGGAAAACAGAGGAGCAAAACGCAGTCTCAAAACTCAACCCCACCCAGAACAAGTTTTGAAGAGGAAGAAACAAGGGAACCCGGAAGCCTCATAACTTGAAGATATGAAACGATTGCATCCGAAATTAAACAACTCCAACAGGCCATGAAAGAGCTTAAAGCAGAAATAACCCACATACCCACAATGATTTCTCAGATAAAAAACGAGATGAAAACAATGATGGAAGAAATGCTCCATTTACACAGACGAGAAATAGACAAAAGTCTAGAAGAAAATAGGAAACAAATAGAAACCTTA
>PVLD010030628.1:0-16628 GCA_004027595.1 Dinomys branickii
AAAATATGTAACTATTGTCTGTTAACATTCCAGCAGGATTTAAATATTAGTAGACCCATGGTGGTTGAAAAATAATGGCTCCATTTGTATATTCTAAAGTGTTTGCTGTTGAGATCAGATGGCAATATTAAGCTTACTGCCTCCCTTCCAATGCTATGTCATTAACCTTCTCTGCTGGATGTGTAACTACTGAGACTTGGAGGCCAAAATTTAGAGAGAAAATTGGGGCTAGAGAACAGCCAATACTTTGGTTACGCCCTCTGATGTGGGTAAGGACTCAGAGTAAAAGAGCACCTCTGCTGTGAAGTTGTACAACTCGGTCGAGTCCCTGATTTTCTGAACTAGATTAGGGGACCACAGAGGAAAGTAATTCTGCAATCCGTAGTGTGCTTAATGAGAGTTGCCAAGAGAGAAAAAATCTCTCAGGCTTTCACAGAAAGCCCCTCGGTCTAGCAAAGACTGTGACACACCCAGATGGCTGACACTGACAGAACATCAAGCTGTGCTGCACTTGGTTCCAAGAAGACTCCTGAGGAGACCTAACTGACCCTGCTAGGTAGTAAAAGGTTAAATTTATATTTCTACAAGTTTCACTGAAACTTGGTCTTAGACAGCCAGCTGAAAAGCGTCATTAGTAGATGTAGACTGATGATAGAGCATCCAAGTGGCGGGGGTGCGGGAGTGGGGGTCGACACGTTCCTCGTGAGCTGGTGCTCCTGGCCAGGCCGCTATCTAACAGGGAACACAAACGAGTGTTCAAGTATTTTAGGATGTTTTCTGCGGAACTGAAATTCCTTATGCATGGTTTTCCCCATAAATCTTAGAAACAAGTGCAACACCTCTATAAAAGGCCTGTATAAAAAGCAGTTACCACTTACAAAATGTAGGGCTGTACACAACTTTAGGATCTATATAGAAGAGAACACAAAGCAGTGTGCAAGTGTTTCAGGACGTTTTGTGTAGAAGTGAGTATCTTTATACAGGGGTTTCACAATAAACCTTAGGAACAAGTGCAGCACCTCTATACACGGCCTTCTCAAGAAAAGTGCAGTGTGTTTCCCTAAAAAGATCTCATTAGCACAAACTTGTATCCAGTTCCACATTGCTTCCCTGGTATTTCTCTTAAAGTTGCAACACCTTCACCCTTTGAAGACATTGGCCTTTCAGTGAAACCAAAGCAGCGTTACTGAGAAACACTGTTACGAAGCACTTACAGCTTACACAATGTAGGGCTGTGCAGTTTCATGATCTAAGTAGAAGGGAACACAAACCAGTGTCAAGTGTCTCAGGAAAAATTGTGTAGATGTAAAATTTGTTATACAGGGGTTTCCCAATAAATCCTAGGAGCAAGTACGGCACCTGTATACAAGGCCTTCTCAAGCAAGGTGCACTGTGTTTCCCTAACAAGATCTCGTTGGGAGAAACTTATATCCAGTTCCACAGTGCCTCCCTACTGTTTCTCTTAAAGTTGGAACACATTCACTGTTTGTGGACATAGGCCTTTCAATGAAAGCAGAGCAGTGTTTCTGAGAAACACTGCTACGAAGCTGTTAAAACTTACAAAACATAAGACTGTGCACAACTTCAGGATCTATGTATAAGGGAACACAAACCAGTGTGCAAGTGTTTGAGTAAGTTTGTGTAGAAGTGAATTTCGTGATACAGGGGTTTCACAACAAATCCTAGGAACAAGTACAGCACCTGTATACAATGCCTTCTCAAGCGAAGTGCACTGTGTTTCCCCAACAGGATCTAGTTGAGAGAAACTTAAATCCAGTTCCACAGTGCTTCCCTACTGTATCTGTTAAAGTTTCAACAAATTCATGGTTTGTGGACAAAGGCCTTTTAGTGAAAGCAAAGCAGTGTTACTGAGAAACACTCCTATTAAGCAGTTACAAGTATCAAAATGTAGAGCTATGCTCAACTTAAGGATCTATGTAGAAGGGGACACAAACCAGTGCGCAAGTCTTTCAGGAAATTTTGTGTAGAAGTGAATCTCTTTCCTTATGCAGGGGTTTCACAATGAACCTTAGGAACAAGTGCAGCACCTGTATACAAGGCCTTCTCAAGGAAAGTGCACTGTGTTTCCCTAACAAGGTCTTGTTAGGAAAAACTTGTATCCAGTTCCACAGTGTTTCCCTACTGTATCTGTTAAATTTACAACCATTGCACTGTTTTCAGACATAGGCCTTTCAGTAAAAACACAGCAATATTACTGTGAAACAATGCTAAGAAGCACTTATAATTTCCCCAATGTAGAGCCGTGCACAGTTTCAGGGTCTATGTAGAAGAGAACATAAATCAGGGTGCAAATATCTCTGGAAGTTTTGTGTAGAAGTGAACTTTGTTCTACAGGGTTTCACAATAAATCCTAGGAACAAGTACAGCACGTGAATAAAAAGCCTTTTCAGGCAAAGTATACTGTGTTTCCCTAAAAAGGTCTCATTGGGAGAAAATTATATCCAGTTCCACAGTGCCTCACTACTGTTTTTCATAAGGTGCAACACATTCACAGTTTGCACACATAGGCCTTTCAGTGAAAGCAAAGCAGTGTTACTGAGAAACACTGCTAAGAAGCAGTTACAACTTACACAATGTAAGGCTGTGCACACTTTCAGGATCTATGTAGAAGGGAACATAAACCAATGTGCAAGTGTCTGGAAGTTTTGTGTAGAAGTGCACTTCGTGATACAGGGTTTTCACAATAAATGCTAGGAACAAGTACAGCACCTGTATACAAGGCCTTCTCAAGCAAAGTGTACTCTTGTTTCCCTAATAAGATCTCGTTGGGAGAACCTTATATCCAGTTCCACAGTGCTTGCCTACTGTATCTGTTAAAGTTGCAATGCATTCACTGCTTGCAGACATAGGCCTTTCAGTGAAAGCAAAGGAGCGTTACTGAGAAACACTGCTAAGAAACTGTTACAATTTACAAAATGTAGGGCTGTGCACAACTTTAGGATCTACGTAGAAGGGAACACAAAGCAGTGCGCAAGTGTTTCAGGAAGTTTTGTGTAGAAGTGAATATCTTTATACAAGAATTTCACAATAGGGGCCTGGGGATATAGCTCAGTGTAATAAGCGCCTGCCTAGCAAGTGCAGGGTCCTGAGTTCGATCCCCAGTACTGCCAAAAAGAAAAAAAGAATTTCGCAATAATCCTTAGGAACAAGTGCACCACCTGTATACAAGGCCTTCTCAAGGAAAGTGCAATGTGTTTCCCTAACAAGATCTCGTTGGGAGAAACACATATCCAGTTCCACAGTGCCTCTCTCTGGTTCCGCTTAAAGTTGCAACACTTTCACTGTTTTCGGACATAAAGGCCTTTCAGTAAAAACAAAGCAGTGTCACTGAGAAACACTGCTAATCAACAGTTACAACTTGCACAATGCAGGGCTGTGCAGTTTCAGGATCTATGTAGAAGGGAACATAAACCAGTGTGCAAGTGTCTCTGGAAGTTTTGTGTAGAAGTGCATTTCATGATACAGGGTTTTCACAATAAATGCTAGGAACAAGTACAGCACCTGTATACAAGGCCTTCTCAAGCAAAGTGCACTCTGTTTCCCTAACAGGATCTCGTTGGGAGAAACTTATATCGAGTTCCATAGTGCTTTAGTACTCTTTCTGTTAAAGTTCCAACAAATTCACTGTTTGTGGGTATAGGGCTTTCAGGGAAAGCAAAGCAGTGTTACTCAGAAACACTGCAAAGAAGCAGTTCCAATGTACAAAATGCAGGACTGTGCACAGTTTCAGGATCTAAGTAACAGGGAGCACAAACCAGTGTGCATGTATTTCGGGCATTTTTGTGCAGAAGTGAATTTGGTTAGACACTGGTTCCCCAATAAATCTTAGGAACAAGTGCACCACCTGTATAAAAGGCCTTCTAAAGCAAAGTTCACTGTGTTTCCCTGAGAAGATCTCATTGGGAGATTATAACCAGTTCCACAGTTCTTCCCTACTGTTTCTGTTAAAGTTGCAATACATTCACTGTTTACCCATATAAGCTTTTCAGGGAAACAAAAACAGTATTACTCAGAAACACTGTTATGAAGCAGTTAAAACATACACAATATAGGTCTGTGCCCAGTTTCAGTATCTATGTAGAAGGGATCACACCCCGATGTGCAAGTATTTCCACAATTTTTGTTTGGAAGTGAATTTCCTTATACAGTGATTTCACAGTACACCTTAAGAACAAGTGCAGCAACAGTATATAATGCCTTCTCAAGCAAAGTGTGCTGTGTTTCCCTAATAGGATCTCATTACGAGAAAGTTATATCAAGTTCAATAGTGCTTTGGTGCTCTTTCTGTTAAAGTTGCAACACATTCACTGTTTGTGGATATAGGCCTTTCAGGGAAACCCAAGTAGTGTTTCAGAAACACTGCAAACAAGCAGTTACACCTTACAAAATGAAGAGCTGTGCACAGTTTCAGGATCTATGTAAGAGGTAACACAAACCAGGGTTCAATTATTTCAGGAAGTTTTGTGCAAAAGTGAATTTTGTTTGACAGAGGTTTCCAAATAAATCTTAGGAACAAGTGCACCACCTGTATAAAAGGCATTCTCAAGCAAAGTACACTGCGTTTCCCTAACAGGATCTAAAGGTGAAAGATTTATACGATCTGAAGAGAAACCAAAGTATTGTAACAGGATCTAGTGGGCAGAATCATATGCAGTTCCACAGTGCTTCCCTACTGTTTCTTTTAAAATTGCAACACATTCACTGTCTGCGGAAGTACAGCTTTCAGGGAAAGCAAAACAGTGTTATTCAGAAAAACTGCAAAGAAGCAGTTACAACTTACAAAATGAAGGGCTGTGCACAGTTTCAGGTGCTATGTAACAGGGAACAAAAACCAGTGTTCAAGTATTTCAGGATGTTTTGTACAGCAGTGAATTTCGTTATGCACATGTTTCCCAATATATCTTAGGAACAAGTGCACCATCTGTATAAAAGGCCATCTCAAGCAATGTGCACAGCGGTTCCCTAACAGTGAATCATCGGAAGAAACTTAAATGAAGTTCCACAGTGCTTTCCTAATGTTTCTGTTATAGTTGCAACACATTCACTGTTTGCGGATATAGGCCTCTCAGGGAAAGCAAAGCAGTATTACTTAGAAACACTGCTAAGAAGCAGTTACAACTTACACAATGTAGTGCTTTACACAGTTTCAGCATCTATGTAGAATGGACCACAAACCGGTTTGAAGTTGTTTCAGGAAATTTTGTATGGAAGTGAATTTCGTTTTACAGTGATTTCACAATACATCTTAGGAACAAGTGCAGCAACAGTATACATTGCCTTCTCAAGCAAAGTGCACGGTGTTTCTCTAAGAACATCTCGTTCAGAGAAACTTATATCCATGCCCACAGTGCTTCGCTACTGTTTCTGTTAAAGTTGCTACACATTCACTGTTTCCGGATACAGGTCTTTCAGGGAAAGCAAAGCAGTGTTATTCAGAAACACTGCAAAGAAACAGTTACAACATAAAAAATGCAGGGCTGTACCCAGTTTCAGCATCTATGTAACAGGGAACACAAACCAGTGTGGTAGTATTTCAGGAAGTTTTGTGCAGAAGTAAATTATGCTGTACACGGATTTCCAAATGAATCTTACGAACAAGTGCATCCCCTGTATAAAAGCCCTTCTCAAGCAAAGTGGACTGTGTTTCCCTTACAGGATTTCGATTGGAGAGACTTATACGAAGTTCCACAGTGCATTCATGCTGATTTTGTAAAGTTGCAACACACTCAGTATTTGTGGATATATGCCTTTCAGTGAAAGAGAAGCATTATTACTCAGAAAGCCTGCTAAGAAGCAGTTACAACGTACATAATGTAGGGCTGTGCACAGTTTCAGGAACTATGTCAACGGGAACACAAAGCAGTGTGAAATGTTTCAGGAAGTTTTGTGTGGAAGAGCATTTCATCATACAGTTATTTCACAATACAAATTAGGAACAAGTGCAGTAAATGTACGCAAGGCCTTCTCAAGCAAAATGCACTGTGTTTCCCTTAGAAAATCTCATTGCGACAATCTTATATCCAGTTCCACAGTGCTTCCCTACTTTTTTGTTAAAGTTGCAACACATTCACTGTTTCCGGATATTGGCCTTTCAGGGAAAGCAAAGCAGTGTTACTCAGAAAAACTGCAAAGAAGCAGTTACAACTTACAAAATGCAGGGCTGTGAGAAGTTTTACGATCTATGTAACAGGGTACACAAACCAGTGTGCAAGTATTTCAGGAAGTTCTTTGCAGAAGTGAGTTTCTTACACACAGGTTTCCCAATAAACCTTAGGAACAAGTGCACCTCCTGTATAAAAATAAAGGATCTTCTCAAGCAAAGTGCACTGTGTTTCGCTGAGAAGATCTCGTTGGCAGAAACTTATAGCCAGTTCCACAGTTCCTCCCTGCTGTTTCTGGTAAAGTTGCAACACATTCACTGTTAAAGAGTATAGGGCTTTCAGGGAAAGGAAAGCAGTATTACTCAGAAACACTGCAAAGTAGCAGTTACAACGTACAAAATGCAGGGCTGTGCACACTTTGAGGATCTTTCTAACAGGGAACACAAACCAGTGTGCAAGTATTTCCGCAAGTTTTGTGCAGCAGTCCAGTTGGTTATGCAATGGTTTACCAATAAATCTTAGGCACAAGTGCACCACGTGTATAAAAGGCCTTCGCAAGCAAAGTGCACTGTGTTTCCCAAACAGGATCTCGTTGGGAGAAACTGAAATCCAGTTCCAGAGTGCTTCTCTACTGTTACGTTTAGCGTTGCAACACATTCTCTGTTTGGGGCATTGGGCCCTTCAGGGCAAGCAAAGTAGTATTACTGAGAAACACTCAAAAGAAGCAGTTACCAATTACAAAATGCAGGCCTGTTCAGAGTTTCAGGATCTATGTAAGAGGGAACACAAAGTAATGTGCAAGCACTTCAGGAAGTTTTTTGCAGCAGTGAATTACTTCATACAATTTTTTCCCAGTAAATCTTAAGGTCATGTGCACCACCCGTATAAAAGTTCTTCTCAAACAAAGTGCACTGTGTTTCCCTAACAGGATCTCATTGGGAGAAACTAAAATCCAGATACACAGTGCTTTCCTACTTTTCCTGGGAAAGTTGCAGCACATTTGCAGGACAGGGCTACAGGCCTTTCAGGGCAAGCAAAGCAGTTTTCCTGACAAACACTGAAAAGATGCAGTTAAAACTTACAAAATGCAGGGCTCTGCACAGTTTCAAGATCTGTGTAACAGGGAACACAAACCAGAATGCAAGTATTTCAGGAAGCTTTGTGCAGCAGTGAATTTCATCATACACGGGATTCCCAGTAAATCTTAGGGGCAAGTGCATCACCCGTATAAAAGTCCTTCTCCAGAAAAGTGCACTGTGTTTCTCAAACAGGATCTCGTTGGGAGAAACTTAAATCCAGTTCCACAGTACTTCGCTACTGTTTTGGTTAACGATGCAACACATTCGCTGTTCGGGGCTATGGGCCTTTGATGGCAAGCAAAGCAGTGTTACTGAAAAACACTCAGAAGGAGCACTTGCAACATACAAAACGCAGGCGAGTGCACAGTTTCAAGATCCATGTAACAGGAAACACAAAGCAGTGTGCAAGCATTTCAGGAGGTTTTCTTGTAAGACAGTCTTTTTTTTTTTTGCGGTACTGGGGTTTGAACTCAGGACCTTGTGCTTGCCAGGCAGGCACTTATTCCACTGAGCTATATCCCCTCAGGAGGTTTTCTGCATCAGTGAATTTCTTCATACAATTTTTTCCATCTCAATCTCACGGGCAAGTGCACCACCTTATAAAAGGCCTTCTCAAGCAAAGTGCAGTGTTTCCCTAATATTATCTCGATGGAGAAATGTAAATCCAGTTCCACAGTGCTTCCCTATGGTTTCTTTTAAAGTTTTACCACATTCGCTGTTCGGGGCTGGAGGGCTTTCTGGGCAAGCAAAGCTGTGGTACTGACAAACACTGAAAAGAAACAGTTACAACTTACAAAATGCAGGGCTCTGCACACTTTCAGGGTCTATGTAAAAGGGAACACAAAGCAGTGTGCAAGTATTTCAGGAAGATTTGTGCAGCAGTGAATTTCTTCATAAAATTTTTTCCCAGTAAATATTACAAGCAAGTGCACCATCCGATTAAAAGGCCTTCTCAAGCTAAGTGCACTGTGCGTTCCTAACACAATCTCGTTGGGAGAAACTTAAATGCAGTTCCACAGTTCCTCCCTACTGTTTCTGTGAAAGGTGCAACACATTCGCTGTTCGGGGCTATAAGCCTTTCAGGGTAAGAAAAGCAGTGTTACTGAGAAACACTGAAAAGAAGCAGTTACAACTTACAAAGTAGAGACCTGTGCACAGTTTCATGATCTATGTAATAGGGAACACAAACCAGTGTGCAAGTGGTTCAGGAAGTTTTGTGCAGCATTGAATTTATTCATACACGGTTTACCCAGTAAATATTAGGGGCAAGTGCACCATCATATAAATGGCCTTCTCAAGCAAAGTGCACTGTGTTTCCCTAACGGGATCTCGTTGGGAAAATCTTAAATCCCGTTCCACAGTGCTTTCTTACTGTTTCTGTTAATGTTGCAACACATTCGCTGTTTGGGGCTATAGGCCTCCCTGGTCCAGAAAAGCCATGTTACTGAGAAACACTGAAAAGAAGCAGTTACAACTTACAAAATGAGGTGCTGTGCACAGTTTCTGGGTCTATGTAACAGGGAAAAGGAACCAGTGTGCAAGTATTTCAGGACATATTGTGCAGCAGTGAATTTCTTCATACACGTTTTTCCCAGTAAATCTTAGGGGTAAGTGCACCACCCATTTAAAAGGCATTCTCAAGCAAAGTGCTCTGTGTTTTCCCAACAGGATCTCATTGGGAGAAACTTAAATCCAGTTGCACAGTGCCTTCCCACTGTTTCTGTTAACGTTGCTACACATTCGCTTTTCGAGGCTACAGGCGTTTCTGGGAAGCAAAGCAATGTTACTGAGAAACACTGAAAAGGAGTTACAACTTCCAAAATGTAGGGCTGTGTACAGTTTCAGGATCTATGTAACAGGGAACACAAACCAGTGTGCATGTATTTCAGAAAGTTTTGTGCACCAGTCAATGTCTTCATGAACGGGTTTCCCAGTAAACCTTAGGGGGAAGTGCACCACCCATAAAAAAATCCTGCCCAAGCAAAGTGCACTGTGTTTCACTAACAGGATTTCGTTGGAGAAACTTAAATCCAGCTCAACAGTGCTTCCCTTCTGTTTCGGTGAAAGTTGCAACACATTTGCTGTTCGCTCGTATAGGCCCTACAGGGCATGCAAAGCAGTGTTACTGAGAAACACTGAAAAGAAGCAGTTACAACTTACAAAATGCAGGGCTGTGCTCAGTTTCAAGACCTGTGTAACAGGGAACACAGACGAGTGTGCAAGTGTTTCAGGAAGTTTTGTGCTGTAACGAGGACATTCATACACGCATTTCCCATTCAGCCTTATGCACAAGTGCACCACTCCTATGAAAGGCTTTGTCAAGCAAAGTGCACTGTGTTTCCCTAACAGAATCTCGTTGGGAGAAACTCAAATCCAGTTCCACAATGCTTCCCTGCTCTTTCTGTTAAAGCTGCAGCACATTTGCTGTTCGCGCACTCAGGCCTTACAGGGCAAGCAAAGCAGTGTTACTGAGAAACACTGAAAAGAAGCAGTTACAACTTACAAAATGCAGGGCTGTGCTCAGTTTCAGGAACTATGTAAGAGGGAACACAAACCAGTGTGCAAGTGTTTCAGGAAGTTTTGTGCTATTACGGGTACATTCATACACACGTTTCCCACTCAGCCTTAGGCACAAGTGCACCACCCCTATGAAAGGCCTTGTCAAGCAAAGTGCACTGTGTTTCTCTAACAGGATCTCATTGAGAGAAACTCAAATCCAGTTCCACAGTGCTTCCCTGCTGTTTCTGCTAAAGTTGCAACACATTCGCTATTCACGCATATAGGCTTTACAGGGCAAGCAAAGCAGTGTTACTGAGAAACACTGAAAAGAAGCAGTTACAACGTGCACAGTGTAGGGCTGTGCAGTTTCAGGATCTATGTAGAAGGGAACACAAACCAGTGTGCAAGTGTTTGAGGAAATTTTATGTCGTAGTGAATGTTATACAGTGATTTCTCAATACACCTTAGGAACAAGCGCAGCAACTGTATACGATGCCTTCTCAAGCAAAATGCATTGTGTTTCCCTAAGAAGATCTCCTTGGGATAAACTTATATCCAGGTCCTCAGTCCTTCCCTACTGTTTCTGTTAAATTTGCTACACGTTCACCTTTTGCGGATACAGGCCTTTCAGGAAAAGAAAGCATTGTTATTCAGAAACACTGCAAAGAAGCAATTGCAAATGAAATTGTGCATATCAAAATTCAGTGAACATGTCAAAACATGGTTTCTAAACACAGAACAAGAGCTCACAGAATGAGAAGGAGTCATACACAATTGCACTGAAAATAGAAAGCAGCAGTACTCTACAGCAGGTGAACAAAGCCAGTAGAAAATGGCAAGAATGCAACGGATAGAAAAGTGAAACAGACTGCACAGTTAGCGTATTTAGAAGCTGCTTTGCACAACGAACGATTTCACATTATTGTAAAGGCCAGTGGAAAGTTTAACAACACCAACTCTATGATATACAAACACTTTCAGATAAATGAACTCAAGAAGGAGCTCTTTGACCAAGAAAAATCACATTGGTATATAATACTATATACCAGTGCACTCCAAACATAGAAAAACTAAGCAACACTCTTCCCAAAAACCACACGTCAAAAAATTAATGTGAACTATTAGAAAATATTTGGAAAGGATAACAAGAAGTACAGATGTAAACAAAACCCTCTAATATAACCAGAGAAGCTTTTAGAGAAATTTATAATCTAGAATTAATTATTTAGAAAACAAAACTACAAATGGAAAAAAAAAACTTTTCTAGCTTAGAAAGTAGAAAATGATCATTAAATAAAGCCTGGGAATCAATATAGGTAAGAGTAAAAGTTAATGAAGAAAAAAGTAAAGAATATAGAGAAAAATGTCTGTCCAATGTGGTTCATTTAACCAAAGGGTAAATTTGAATCATCTGTTGGACCTTGAGACCATAATGCTAAGTGAATAAAGTCCAACACATAAGTTTAATCATCATACAGTTTATTTGGGCAAAATAAAAGATGGATAATGGAAAGTAGGGAAGTAGATCTTTCATGCGTGAGAAGGGGACCAAGAAATGGAGGGAAAAGGGAAGCAGCAAGAAGGAGAGAGGGAGAGGGACAGAAGGGGATGAAAATCAGTTAAGCTGTGTCATGTCAATGCCCCTATTCCCCACAAAGAATATAATCAGTGTGTATTGTAATCATGTATGACTAAAACATTTAAAAATTAAAATTTCTCTTGAAACGTGAAACAAATCCTCTCAGCTTCAATATGTCTAGGAAGGTTTTTATTTCTTTTTCTTTCCCAAGGGAAACATTGCTGAGTATAGTTTTCTTGGTTGCAATACGTTTCATAAATTTCACCATGTAGAATATACAATCTCATTTCTATATGGACAGTGAATTGCTGCTTGAAAAATTCTATTACGGTCTTAAGTTGGTTCCCGTATATGACAAATCATTTTTGCTTTTAAAATTATCTCTGTGTTTAACCTCTTACAGTATGATTGTAATGCATACTGTTCTATGTCTTTCTTTTCCTTTCTTTCTTCTTTTCTTTTTCTTTCTTTCTTTCCTTCCTTCATTCATCTTTTGAGTAGTTTGTACTCCTTGGAATTTAGGGTCCATTTCCTTTCTTATGGTTGGTAAGTTTTCACATATTATTTATTAGAATAGGTTTTCATGCTTTCTCTGTTGGTATTCTCTTAATTCATATGTTGGTTCACTTAATGTTGGTTCACTGGTAAGACCCACTGGCTGTTTTTATTGTTTTATTGTTGCCCCCCCCCAACGTTTTTGGACAAGATCTCAATATGTAATCCAGGCTGGCCTAGAACTCACAGTATAGCCCAGGCTGGTCTCAAACTTGCAGTGATCTTCCTGCCTCAGACTCCCAACCACTGGGATTGTAGGCATGTGCCACCATGACTGATTTTCTTTCTTCTTCTGACTGTATAATTTTAAGTGATATGTTTTTAAATTTGTTGTTTCTCTCATCTGCTTATTTTAGCCCACTGTTGAAATTTTGAGTTTTTATCTCAGTTATTTTATTATTCAACCCCAGGTGAATTATTGGGTTATTACAAAATTTTGTTGAATTTTCCCCTCTGTTAATACATTGTTCCCGTGAACTCACTAACTGATTACAACAACGGTTTCAATACCCTTTCATGTGCATTACATTAACATTGGTTTCTGGGGCTTGTTTGTTCCTTTCTTTGGATTATATTTACCTGCTTTTTCATTTTATTTGACTTTTTGTTTTGCTGTCTGTATGTTAGAAAAATATTCCCTTTTTTGCCTATTTCACACTTCATCTTGCTATGCAGTTCAGGCTGGCCTTCAACTCGCTTGGTAAACTCATGGCTATCCTCCTGCCTCAGCCTCTCAGTGCTGCCATTACAGATGTGCACCACCATGCTGGGCTGAGAAGAAGATTCTTGCCTTTCTCATACTTCTTTGATTCGTCTCTTATAGGAAAACATCTTTAGCAGTAGTCCTGGCCTGAGCTACTGTGGTTTTCTAAAACATGCATACAAGTACAAAACACTGCCTTATTCTTAGTGACCCCCAGGAGTGAAGAATATGTCAGTTCCATCAGCACTTTAACACAGGTAGGACAGAAGACAATCACCTGGAAAGTTCTTGGAGGAAATGGAACTCTGTACATGCAGCCCTGCTCCCTCACTCAGCAGAAAAGGTGAGAACTGAGGTTTCTTGCTCCCTTGCTCTATGCTGAGCCAGCCAGGAGTGATGGCAAGTTCCTGAATGATATTTAAATGGTTATTATGCTCT
This sequence comes from Dinomys branickii, assembly GCA_004027595.1. Lineage (NCBI taxonomy): Eukaryota > Metazoa > Chordata > Mammalia > Rodentia > Dinomyidae > Dinomys > Dinomys branickii. The sequence continues at coordinate 12,976 of PVLD010030628.1, forward strand.
ATGCAGCCCCCATGGGGACTCAAGTCTGCCAAGTGCCATCAACATCGCAAGAAAAATGCCATACATAGAAGGCAATACCTTGAGTAACACCTGGAGAAGGTGGACGTGAGATATGTAGAAACTGGAAGCTGAATATCTCCTAACCAAATGATGGTGGGTTTGGGAAGAGATTTTGACAAAGAATGTCTTCGTGTTTCTGGCCAGGCTTGGTGTTACTTGTTTCACATTTGTCTGAAATGTAGGAAGCTCTGACTAAGTTCTGTATTTCTCATAAAGTGATTGATCAATTTATTGTTACATGGATGTTTAAGCTTGTGTGCCTGATTTATTTTATTGAACATTATGGTCTCAAGGTGCATCTATTTTCCTATAAATGACTCAAATTTATCCATCTGTAGAGCAGAGTAGTACTCCATTGTGTAAACTACATTTTTTATTCATTCATCTGTTAATGAATATAAACCACTTCCAAGATTTAACTATTATGAATTATTCTTTTATACATTTGGTATGCATGCACTATTGTAATACAATGACTTTAACTCTTTTAGGAAGACTATAAGGGAAATAGCTGGATTAAGTGGAATTTCTAGTTTTAGTGTTTTGAGGCATCTCCTTAATGACCTCCACAACGGTTGTGTTGGTTTATGTTCCCAACAACACTATAGAAGGGTTCCTTTGCCTGTAACTTTTTCAATGGGAGCATGTATTTTGATAGGATCTTGTAAACAGTTCTCTCTGAGGAAAGAATATACTTCTGATGTTGTAAACACATGATGTTTAATGACAAACAATGTAAAATGAATACTATTTTTCCAGAATTCTATCCATCTGAATCCTCTTGGCTGAACATGTTGCATATTTTTTTATTTCCTATTGAGAAGGGTATTACTGGGAGACACAGCAGCTATGCCAGGAGGGACTTCCGGGGAAGATGGCGACCAGGTGAGCGGCAGAGGGAATCTCTCCCAGAGACCGATCCTTTGTGCGCGGGTGCCCAGTCCGTGGATGCAAAATTCCAACTGATCGGGCTGCTCTCCGAGGCATGAGCATTAAAGGGCTGGCTGGACAAGCCGGGCGGTGAGAAGTGGGCGGATCCTGAGAGCTGGGCGCCCAAGAGATTGGTGAGGCGCTTCGGCCGCAGCTCGGCTCAAATTGCGTACAGCCGAGAGAGTGATTGCGGTGGGAGGAAAGCCTCCAGCTCCTGAACCCGATCGGCTTGGAGACGGCTGTAACCAGGATTTGTGGGAGACAGTGGAGCAGAGGAAACTCAGAGAACGAGCTACTGGGACAGATTGCTCCAATCTGGGCAGCGTTCCGGGATCCCGCTCAGAGCCCCACCCCCGCAGCTGGCGGTGCGTGAACTGGAACGGCTGCGATCGGCGGGATTTCTGAGTTGGGAAAAAGCTCGATCCACAGAGATACATCTGAACGGCATTCCTGCCTGCAGGATCCCAGGGTGAGTTCAGTGGGCGCTCTAACCGGTTTTTCCTGAGTCGGGAAGAAGCTCTGCCCAGCAAGTGACATCAAAGCAGCTTTAAGGACTGCGGGATCTCCCAGGTAGGAAGAGCTAGCTAGTCGCCCCTAGGGGATTTGTGAGGGGGAAAGGAGCTCCACCCAGGGAGGAACACCTGAGTGGCCTGTCTGCAAGACGCCTGGGGCGGCGACATGTTTATACGCCCCAGCCAGGTCTTGGAGTAGGGAGTAGAAGCGGAAATCTCAGCAGACAGCTTAAGGGACATTCTCCCAAAGAGAAGGAATCATTGGAGCAGCCTCTGCAGCAGACCTTTGCCTGCTGAACTGCCTGGGGAATTTATAGCTCCACATTTTGAATCTGATACCCAAAAACGGGAAAAGAGAGGAAGAAAATGCAGTCTCAAAACTCAACCCCACCCAGAACAAGTTTTGAATGTGAGGATACAGGGGAACCAGGAAATCACATACCTGCAAGTTATGAAACGATTGCATCCGAAATGAAACAACTCCAACAGGCCATAAAAGAGCTTAAAGCAGAAATAAGCCACATAAACGCAATGATCTCTCAGACAAAAAACGAGCTGAAAACAATGATGGAAGAAATGTTCCGTGCACATAGAGAAGATATAGACAAAAGACTAGAAGAAAATAGGAAACAAATGGAAACGTTACAAGAGCAATTTAGGAATGAATTACCAAGAATGAAACAGGTCCAAAGAGAATGACAGGATTTGAAAACTAACGCTAAAAGCATGAAAAACCGTTTAAATGAAACTGAAGATAGAATTTCAGAACTTGAAGACAGCATGGCAGCTTATGAGGGTGAAAGGAAGAATCTCATGATACCATCAAAGACACAAGAAAAGTCAATCCAACAGCTGCAAGATGAACCAAAACGTAACAATATTCGAATAACAGGAGTGTGTGAAACAGCAGGAGATCTCACAAACTATATTAAAGGAATATTTGATGAAATAATAGCAGAAAATTTCCCAAACAAGGTAAAGGATACTGAAGTTCAGTTAAGCGAGGCATATAGAACCCCAATGATCCATAACCCAAAGAAAAACACACACAGGCACATAATAGTCAAGATCCCAGATATCCAGCAAAAGAACACAATATCAAAAGCTGCTAGAGAAATGAAACAGAACACCTATAAAGGAAAGCCCATCAGAATCACAGCAGACTTCTCAACGGAAACCATGAAATCAAGAAGAGCTTGGAGCGAGATACTACAGATTCTGAAACAAAACAACTTCCAACCCAGACTGATGTATCCTGCAAAATTATCCCTCAAATTCAACGGAGAAATAAAATATTTTCACGACAAAGAACAACTGAAGAACTTCATGAGTGCCAAACCAGCATGGGAAAAAGCACTAAAAGATATTCTAGACAGAGAAAACAGAGAGCACAATCCCAAGAACAGCTATAGAAATAACTCCCTAAACAGAGCAAATAATTAAGCAGTCAGCAAAAGAAGGAAAACTTCAAGTAAATAACGTGACTAGAATAAGCCAACATATAACCATGATAACCATTAATGTAAATGGCCTCAACTCAAAAGTCAAAAGGGAAAGATTGGAAGACTGGATTAAGGAACACAATCCAATGATATGCTGTGTACAGGAAACACATTTTACTCAAAAAGAAATCCACAGGTTGAAAGTTAAAGGTTGGAAAACAATTCCCCATGCAACAGGCCCCCAGAAAAAAGCAGAGGTAGCTATTATGTTTGCAAACAATGTAAACTTCAAAGCAACAACAATCAAAAGAGATAAAGAAGGCCACTACATACTAGTTAGGGGAAACCTACAAGAGGAAGAGGTAACAATCCTAAACATTTATGCACCAAAAAATGGAGCACCTAACTTTACAAGTCAAATCTTGACAGACGTAAAAAATCAAATAACTAATAACACTATTGTAATAGGGGACCTAAACACCCCTCTGACGCAAAGAGACAGGTCAAGCAGACAGAAACTCAGCAAAGAAATAACAGACCTGAACCAAAAGTGTGAACAGATGGACTTAGTAGATGTATACAGAGTGTTCCACCCCACAGCATCAGAATACACATTTTTCTCAGCTGCACATGGGTCTTTCTCCAAAATTGACCACATTTTAGCCCATAGAGCATATCTACCTAAATGCAAAAGAATTCAAGTTATCCC
>PVLD010030629.1:0-16626 GCA_004027595.1 Dinomys branickii
AATATTTCCAAAATTTACAATGCATTTCACCTTTGATCTGCTATTTTACCTCTGGAGATTTTAGCTGTCTCCCCTGCATACCCACAGAATCAGGTATGTACAGGTAACTTGTCATTGCAATATCGTCCGCAGTACAAAAACATTGGAAATAACCAAGGTTCCCATCCATAAGGAACTGATTCAATAAACTGTGCGATATTTACAAAATTGCTACAGAAAAATAGGAACCTTTTTTTGTTGTTGTTACGGATATGGAAAGATTTTCAGGTTCTACTTTAAGTAACCAACAGGGAAGTGTAGAATAGTAACGTAATTTTCTCCCACTTACACAAGCACAAGATAAAGCAATCTATGTTGTTATTAGCTGGTATCTGCATAAAGAGCTATTAGAAACACTCAAAAGAAACTAATAAAAGTACTGAAGTAATAGGAAGAATGCTGACAGGAGAAGGATAAAGATTTGACCAAGGTTGGAGTTTGTAGGCAAAGCATGGTTATTCTGCAGTAACAAACAGCAAAACCTCAGCAGTCTAGCCGCTAAGATTTTTCCTTCTCTCCACTAAATCCCCATCACTGGAGGACTGGGAAGTCTACAACATTGTTCAGCGACAGGTATGTGTTCTAGTTCTGACCAATGAGATATGACAGAGTATACTGGTATGCTCCTGGGAAACATCTCCTCCCTCTTGGAGGTGATATCGCTTCAGCTTGACAGGGTGCTGGTCCTAAGGAAGCCATCTCGTTCCTTCAGGAGGGTCACGGTGGGGAGACGTAGAACTGGTCGCACTGGGGAGTCTATGTAGAAGCAAACTTAGAAAGAACCTGGGTCCTTAAGGACTTTGGGAAACCATCAAATTAGCCAATTCTGGAGACTTCCTACCTCATGATTTGTTATTTGAGACAGTAAAGTTTATTGATTGTATAAACTATTTCAAGCCAGATTTTTCTATGTTTAGTAGACAAAACCACCCACATTTATAGATTTCTTATTTATTCTTCTTGTTTTATTGCACTAACTACAGCTCCCAATTTAATTTTGTATTGTAATATGAAAGCAGACAGCCTTTTCTCATTCCTGATGTAATAGGATTGCTTCTAAATTCAACAAATATTGTGGTAACTATAAGTTTCAGGTGGCTGCCTCTATTAAGGTAAGAAATTTCCCTTCTCTAGCAAGCTGCTTAGAGTTTTTAAATCATTAATAAATGCTGAATTTTATTAATCGTGTCTTAAGCATTTTTTGTTATAATCTGTGCATGTAGTAAATTATATAAATTTTCTCAAATTGGTTCTTGGACTTCTCTAATTATCCTCCCTTTGTCGCTATAATTGACATCATGATCCCCTTGGTTTGCCCTGGTCTACTGTTGTATCTTACTTCTGCCTTTGTGCTGTGAGCAAGGTAGGTCTTACTGGCTTCGTGCTTTGTGGGGGGTGTCTTTCTAAGCCTAGAATAGTGTATAAGACATAGACATTGTCCCTTTCTGGAAAGTTCAGTAGTCCCTCCCATAGAACTTCTGAGGTTTGGAATCTTTATTATTTTTAACTTTTAAAATATCACAGAAGGCAGAAAATAATATGATCAATCCCCTTGGTGAATGGATAGCCCCAGGTGTTCAGTGCATAGCAACGGTCATTGTATCCCCACCCTCCCCTAATGTTCTTGAGGGAAATTCTCAACAGCACATCTTTTCACCCATAAATCTTTCTGCATGTATATTTAAAATATAAGATTTATTTTAAAACATTACCACAATAATAACATTAAATATCAAATCTGTGTTCCCATTTCCATGCAGGTCTCACACATTTTAAGTGTATTTGATCCACGTGTACAATTGTGTGATATGTTTTTTAAGCCTCTTTTAATCTGTAGACCGTGTACACACACACACACACACACACACATACACACACACTTTTTTTTGGTTTCTTTGGAATTTATCTGTTGAAGGATTAGGATTAAAGTTCTACAGAATGTCATTTTTCTTAGAAAGGATTTCACTGTGTAGTTCAGGCTGGCTTCAAACTCACAGCAATCCTCCTGCCTCAACCTTCTGTCTGCTGGGATTACAGGCATATGCCACCACACCTGGCTTCAGATATTCCTATAGCCTGGGTTTTGCTAATTATATCCTGCTGCTGTTTAATGTTTCTCTCTCTCTCCTGCTGCCAGCATTCCACCACGACAACAAAATACCTGAGAAAATAACTCAAGGCAGGGAAAATGTATTGTGACTCACGGTTTCAGTTGGTTCAGTCCATGGTTAACGGTGCCATTGTTTCTGGGCCTGGGATGAAGTTCAGAAACTTCACAGTGGGAGGGTGTGGTGGGAGGGGGAGCTGCTCACATAACGGCAGCGAGGAGCAGAGGGGCAGGGGCCTCTGCCCTTAGGCTTCTTCCTTCTTCTGCTCCCATTCCATCTGGGCCTCCAGGCTCATGAATGGTGCCACCCACATTGTTGCCCCATATGTCAAATGTTTCTCCACCCACACAGACACACCCAGAAGTGTATTTTATTAATTTTCCAGGCATTTCTCAACCCAATCAACTTAACAACCAAGATAGCACCCCTGTTTCTTACAGAGCATGGTCAATAAAGGCTAAGATTGATGCATGCCTGTAATCTTGGCTACTGGGGAGGCTGAGGCAGGAGGATCTGAGGTGAGAAATGTAGAGAATGAGCCTGGACCAACTTGTCCTAGTAGAGATGAAAAAAGCTAAAGAGAAAATATCAAACTTGATTAGGAACCAACTAGAGGAGGTACTTATCAGCTAGAGATATGACAATTTTGCCTTCATAAAAATAACTTTGATGGATTAAAACATTTCAAATATATTTAACTTTGTAACTTTGGGGATAATTTTTTATCAAAAAACCTCTCTTGATCACTTTTCTCTGGTACCAAGGATTGAACCTAGGGCCTCATGCATGCCAGGCAAATGTTCTACAACTGAGCTACATTCCTATCCCGTTTTAGTTTTGTATTTTGAGACAGGGTCTCACTAAGTCACCAAGGTTGGGTTCAAACTTGCCGACCTCCTGCCTCAGGCTTCAGAGTCACTGGAATGAGAGACATGCATTACCGCTCCTACTGATCTTTTATTAATTCTTTGCGGGTGGCAAAGTTTCTGATTCCTTGATTACCTCTAATGTGTAATTCATCACCCATTGAACTGTCTGTTTCCATTTATATGCATGGATTTCAGTGGGTAGCATTTGTGACAATTTGAAAAATTTGCGATCAGAACTTAAAGCCTAGAAATATAGCAAACAATTAAGACAAAGTTAGGTACCTCACAAGTGCTTAAATATGTGTAGATGATAGTCTGTTTTATCACTGACTACCATAAACTAGGCACAAACTACTATAAAAGGTTAAAATGAATCAAAATGTATGTATACAAATACTTGGAAACCACACATGGCGCCATCCAGGCAAGAGAAATATAAACAAGTGTAAAGATGCAGGATGAACTGCATAAAATTAATTAAAGCACAAATCATACACTGATAATGATCACAGCCACTTCCTGTTGTGATCATAGTGAGATCAGGATACTTAGAGCATTGGTGTAAATGTTACCAATCAGGTGATGGGTTTCTTGGCTCAGTTCAGATGGAAACCGGGACTTGGCAAAGTGCAGTTCCCCTAGCGGCTCAAGGTTTGAGCACCAGTGATCCTCAGTCCTTAGCATTTCCGGTCTGGGCTTGGTGGTGCTGGTTGACACTACTTAAGGCTAGGTGACATCAGCCAACTGCTGATTGCCAGTCTCTGTTGCCGCCAGCTACCACCAGTCAACACCGACTAACGCAGCAGCACTGGTCAACACCAGCCAGTGCCATCAGCGGACCCTGCAGTGGCTGGCCCCTGCTGCTGATTTTCATCTGCTGCTGGTCTCTGTGCATTCCATGGCTACCAGCCTCCAGTGTTTGATGCTCTCTGTCAAAATGACTGGGCTGTCTACCCTACACAGTATAAGAATTCTGAATAAATATTTAGGCCTTTCCCAGCCTTAGCTACCTGAGGTATAAATCATGAGTAGATTACAGGCCCACTGGAATGAGGCTCCGTTTGAACAGGGCCTGTATACAGCACAGGAGTCAGCGGACAACGCACAGCACTCCCAAACCCACCCAAGAAGCGTAACAGCAGTGCTTACATAGCAGTCGCAAGCCTGTGATTGGTCCAAATTCAATCCTGCTGACTGGTCTAAATTTGAGTTTACCAGTTGGTCCAGACTAATCCAAACTGATGTGAACTTCCACTTCAAGCCTGCTGATTGGTCCATGTTCAGTTCTGCTTGGTTCAGACTCAAGCCTTTCTGTGGTCAGGGAAGACATCTCCTGGAGCAGGCGCAGGGCGCGCAAAACGGACTCAGCCGTCACGGAGGCAGCTTGAGGGAACGGGGAGGGACGCCAGCTGTCTGACAGCTGTTATGCCTCTGTGAAAGTGGACAGGCCAAACTGGGGAACCCTCAGGAATTTCACTGTGGGACCCACAGCTTGGTGGAGTTTGGGGAAACTGGGGAGGTTGGTGGTGGGCCTAGATCCCTCCTTGATCTCTGCCACTGAAGATTTCCCAGAAATGGTGCGATATCAGGGGCCGCTGAAAGGGCCCAGAAGCTGACAGCTGCGCGGCATCTCTCGTCAGAGCAGCCTGAAAAGTAGTGATGAGGTAACCGGAGGGGTGATGAGAAGACACTGAGGCAAGTGCTGCCAGCTCCTCCTCAGGGGGCCTGACGGAGGGAAGGGAAGTAGAGGGGAGGGGCAGACGGCTGCCGGCAGCCCACACCCCCTCCTGGCACTAGGAGGAAAAGGGCAGAGTCAGGGACTTCCCGCCTGTCTCACGAACACAGGTGCCACTGATCGATGTCAAGTGGGTATCCACCTCCCTGGTAAATTGTGTATGGCAGTAGAAAGCGATCTTTTGAGGTTCCTGTGTATTCTTCATCATATATATATAACATGCAAAATATATGTTAATCAACTACTTATATTATCGATAAGGTGTTTGACCAACAGTAGATTGTTAGAAGCAAAATTTATGAGAATCCAAAAATTGTATACACTTAGCTGGGTGTGATGACCCACATAGCTGTAATCTCAGAACTGTGGAAAGCTGAGGCAGGCAGGTCACAAGTTCAAGCCCAGTCTGGGTAATGCACTGACTTATTGAGAACCTGTCTCAAAATAAAAAGATAAACAGGGGCTGAGGATGCAAAGGCTCTGGGTTTAATCCTTAGTACTGCAAAAAAATCTGTTAAGGCAGACTTTCTGCCACATAAGAGACTGGTGTCATAGTCCCTGAATTGTTCAGATGGCCCCTGTGTTCACTCTTGAATGATAGCTTAGCTGGTTATAAAATTCTAGATTTGTAATCATGTTCTCTCAAAACACTGAAGATACTTTTACATTGTCTTCTTGTATGCAAAAACATTTTTCCATTGGATTCTTGTTTCCCTTGAGAATTCTGGCATGAGGCATTATAGAATTTTTTAAAATTTTGTATTCTTTTAGGATTTCTCTTTATATTAGTTACTTAAAATTTTCACTTGTATATCTAGGTAGGTGTCACCATTGCTTGTTCATTTTGTTCAGTTCTCTACTGACCACCTGGGCCTTTATTCCACTCTGGAATATTCTCTCTCATTATAGCTTAATTTTTTTTCTCCCTTTCATTTTTTCGTATGAGGCAGGGGTCTCACAATGTAGGGCAGGCTAACCTTGAACTCACTATGTAGCCCAGGCTGTCCTCAAACTCACGGGGATCCTCCTGCCTCAGCCTCCTGAGTGCTGGGATGACAGGTGTGCACCTCTGTGCCCAACTTGCTTCTTGGATCCAAGGATTTCTTCCTCACTCTCTTGGAAAAGAGCCTGTGTTGGCCACTTTGTGGGCACGAGGCAGGAGGGGAGAAGGCCGAATGGTCGGGCTCCTGCTACCCAATAATACTGGGTTGAAAACTGAGGTATATTCACAGGGGCCTAGACTGCTGGCCTCCATAACTAGGAGAGAATAAATTTCTCTTGCTTAAACAAAGACACCAAATAACCCTACCAACTGCCCACGAGCCGCTGTCCAGCTTACTTCCCGTCTTCCCAGTCTTTAACGGGAGGACCGTCGAGTCCACGATATAATCCCTCTCCACGTCCCTTGTAGGTGACAAACTGGTCCCTTTGCCCCTCCTTCAACCGAGAGAGAACTTCTCACAAGACCTTTTCCCCGCTAGGCGTCCCTGCTGTGGAAACTGCATTTCTTCCAAGACATAAGGTCACAATGACTCAACCCTCCAAGTCTTAGTTTGCTCATCTAGAAAAAAGGGATGACAGTACCCTCTCCCCTGCAGAGCTGCTATGAAGATCAGAAAAGAAAGCGCAGTGAGGCCTCTTGCACAGAGCCCGGCTCAGAGCTGGGGCATTATGCAAAACACCACAGAGAGAAGATCAGAGACTATGACGCATAGCAAAAGTAGCGCATGTCATCCCAGTTTTTTGACCAATAGCCCTAATTCTGTGAATATACCTCAAAAAATAACACAAACTAGAGGACTTTCTTTACACTTTAAAAATATTCACCACATATTTTTTTAACAGCGCAAGTCCGCTTTGTCAACTCATATATGACCTTACAAAGTCCACAGCATTTAAAAGTATTATTACATAACTTTTTTGCAGTACTGAGACTTTACACAAAGCTGTTTTCCTCAGCCCTTTTAAAATTGTTACATTTTTATTTTTTCTTCTAGACAGAGGACTTCACTAATTCACTAAGGTACCCAGCCCAGGATCAGACTCCTGCCTGCCTCAGACTCCCTGAGTGCTGGATTTCAGGCCTGCTTCACCAGGCCCAGCTTAATTATTGCATTTTTATTTAAAGCTATATAATGCTCACTATGTATCAGGCATTGTTCTAAGCACTTTTAAAATGCTACTTTTATAAATATTTGCTTCTTTATATATTTTAATATTTTTATAAAATATTTCCATAGGATAATATTTAAATGGTATGAAAGATTAAGCTTCAATAATTTAGACAACATTTAACTTACATTTAACATATGACATATACACAAAGTTAATTAGATAAGATAACATAATTTATGATGTACATTTTGAAAATGGGATGGTTTTCTAGGCATGGTGGCATATACATGTAATCCCAGGATTTGGGAGGCTGAGGCAGAAGAATTGCTGCAAGTTCAAGACCAGCTTGGACTACACAGTGAGATCTTGTTTCAAAAAATGTAAAAAATAAAATAATAATAAAATAAAATGGAATAGATTGTTGTGTTTCATTCAGGGGTCACATCTGTACTATACTCAATATAGATCAAAAGCAATTACACGCCATGGCATTAAAATGAATCAAAATGGTTTTCACTGACTAGCATTTAAGATTTTTGCTTTTTAACTTAAATGTCATCAGTTTTATTTTTATAATTGCATATTTTGTTTCAAGACAAAGAAATGAGGAGGATTTCAGGCTGTGATTTTGCAAATACTTCTCTACAAACACATTTGGGAGTGAAATTTGGGTTTGGATCATCATTATCCCTCATAAATGAACCGCTCCTTCTCCCCCTTAAAACAGATTTTTAAATATCTGACATGTTTTGACATTTCCTATTAGGATTATAAAATAAATACAACTTACACAGCTGGTAAAGACTCTCTCAAGGAAGATTTTTTTCAGAATTATAAATTTTTATTGTGGTAAAGTACACATGACATAAAATTTACCATTGGTGACAGCGCATTCACAGTGTTGTGTAACTGTCCCCTCTACCCAGTTTTAGAATATTTTCACAGCCCCGAAGAAACCTAGAAGCCCCGCAGGCAGGCAGTCCCCATTTCCCCCTCCAGTCCCTGGATGGCACCGGTCACTCAGTCGCTAAAGATTAGTCTGTGTGGATACTTCATTAAAAGGGCTCATGCAACATCTGTCCTTCCATGACTGACTCTATTTTCTTGGCGATGGTTGTATTCAGTGGTTGTCCCCACTGTGGCACATGTCAGCACAGAATTATGTCATTTTCCCTATTAACTTAATATATCTGAATAATAGCATTCTGTATTCTTTCCACTTTTTAGCCTGTAATCCATTCTGAGTGTAGACCAAATAATACAGCAAAGGATAAAGACTGATTTGTCTTCAGGGAAGAGTCCAGTGGGGTTGTGTTGAGCAGGCTGTGGACCAAAGGAGAGGCTGGTTCACTATGTCCACTAATGCTGTGTGCGTTCACCCCACTCACACTGCTCAGCTTAGAAGGGAAGATGTTCTCAATAATAATTGAGCTTTTTTTTTTAAATTAAAGCAAATGCCATTGCTGTCTTTAATGACGTGAACCCTCCGGAATGATGTTCCTGGATCCATAGAATCATAGCCACCCACCAAGTGTGATGGTTTGCAGCCAGGAAGCCTGCTGCTCGTGAAGACAATGCCTCACATGAAAAACATGTGTGATCTATACTAGGGGGAAGCAGGATACAAACTGAGAAGCATGCTAGGCTGAAGTTACATGGTTGAAAAATTACACAGGAACTTCTCCTAATGTCTCCTTTGGAGAGGGAATGCCATTGGCTTCCTTTTCAGAGAAAGCTCTTTTAATTATTTTCTTTATCAATTCCCCTTGGATAGTTTTTGCTGTGCACAGTGCATTCATTTAAAGCACTGAGTCACCTATTGTCATGTGGGGGGAAGGATATTGCCAGAGCATTCAGGAGGCCGAGTTCCAGTTTTTGCTGTGTGTTCTTGGGCAAGTTAAACTCTTCTGAAATTTTTCTGGGTGTAGGAGTCCTACACCCAAGAGCTCTAAGGAGCTCTAAATGAAAAGGAAATGCTTAGCTCCTTCCATGGTCTCTGTATTTCTCAAAAGAATACTCAGAAAGGCATCTAACTCTTGCTAAAGTAGAAAAGGCTAGAAAGTAGGAAAGGTTAGAATGGTCAAAAAGGGTAACTTGGCTTCTGGGAAGAGGTAAGAGTGGTGAACAGCAGAGAAAGAGCCTCTCCAAGATTTGGTGCCCAGAAGGTGGACTATAGCAACATGAGGAAGAGAAGAAGGAGGGAAGTGGACTCCCAGGACCCTGCAAGGATCTGAAATGAGAATTGAAGCCCACAGGGAGAGCGAAGAGAGAGACTTCAGTGAAGAAGGAGGTGGTAAGCAGCTGTTTCTTCCTGAGCCCTGACTCTTTGCATGGGAGGGCCGGCTCAAACCTGCAGACATTCAGTGACTACTGGTGACCCCAGAGGGCTCCATGGGGAAACACACCAGTGGAACAAAGCAGTGGACACAGTGGACTGCAGTGGCTAGTGAGTTATTTGGGTTCAGACATCCCCAGGAGAGGGCAACTGGCCGGGAAGAAGCCAACTGAACTCAAAACTCAGAGCAGCTGCAGGCAGGATCCATCTAATAGCACCCAGTGTCTGGGTGAGGTGGAACTGAGTGTAAATCAGTGGGAGGTCAAGGAGCCATGGTGAAGCCATCAGGAAGCTGAGTTCAAGTTGGCAGGAGCCACAGAGAGTGTTGGATGCTGAACAAGGCAGGTTCCAGACTCACAGCCAGAAACCAGCCTGAACTTCAATGAAACTAAAGATGTAGGCTTGATGGGACTACCTAGGTTTGATGGGTTTGATGGAATTACCTATACCCTGCTGTAAATCTATGGCTGGCTTTCTGGATTAATCAACCCAAATTTGGACTCTGTCTGCCCACTTTGTCTACCAGTGATGGTAGACACTCTTTGGGCATTTTTTTTTGTGTGTTTGTTTTTGAGACAGGGTTTCACTATGCATGTCAGGTTGGCCTTGAACTCACTTTGTGGTGGAGGCTGGCCTCAAACTCACAGCAATCCTCCTGCCTCAGTCTCTCGAGTGCTGGGATTATAGGCATGAGCCACCACACCTGATTTGGGCATTTTTTTTCTTATTTTTCTCCCTTTCTTGTTTTTCTCTTGTTTTGTTTTCTCTTTTCTTGATCTCATTTTTACATGAGTGCAAACATTGTTTATAGTTTTTAGTTGTTATTTTGTTCTGTTCTTGTTTTTATTTCTTCCTTCTCTTTTTCCCTCCTGTATTCACCAGTTTCCCAAAGTTTGACCTTCTTTTGTCCTCCAATCTTTCTTCTAATCTCTTCCTCTTCTGTTTCTCTAGTTTCCCCTAACTTCTTATACATTTTCTCTCCTGAGGGGAAAAAATCATCATACTGAGGACACATTTACTATATACAGTTTTCTGGTTTGTTTTAGATTTTTGTTATGTAACCACAAACCTAGTTCACATGGTTAAAGGTAGCAAATTAATAGTTACCACAGTTTGTCATTTTTCCAGGCTGTGTTTGATGCCATTGTTATTGCTGACTGTAGTACTTTTGCCAAGCTGATATCATTGTTCCAATCAGTTGGTTTTCCTGGCATGCCAAGACTGAGATTTTCCTAGGGTCATAAAAGACACTCTAGGCCGTTGGCAAAGAATCAGAAGTTAGGCCAAATATATAGAAACTTCTTACCCCCAATGAATTGAACAGGTAGGATCTTGCAACAGTCTCAAAACCCAAAGCCAGCTATACCTAGAAGACATCTCTGAGCAGTAATTTCTTAAATGTTCTAAGTACTAGCAATAAAGTTATTTGTCATATGCAATTTATAAGCATCAACCCAGGAACTGAACTAAAAAAAAAAAATAGAAAACGAGAAGATACTTAAATAAGATGCAGTCCCAGACTTCCAGCTCACCAAAGGCAAACCCAGGGGGCAATGAGGTGAGACAATTTGAAAGTCGCCCACTTAGACTCTCTGAAGTGATAACAGCAGAAGTAACAAAGCAGATTATTGAAGCTGTAGCAAAAGTCAAATCAGAAGTGATACCTCAAATAACTACAGAGATAGTGACCTTAATGAAAGACTCCACTGTAGATACAGATTAAAAAATAGAGGAGTTTAGGAGCACGATGGAAACCATGAATGCCCAACATAGGGAAGAAATGGAATCCATGAAACAGATTAAAACAGACATCCAGGAGGTTAAAAATTACATTGAAAGTATACACAATGTGAGGACAGGATATCAGATATAGAGGAGAGGACTGTGGTTAGCAATCCATGAAACGAAACATTTCTTAAAAATAGCAAGGGACAGCTAGGTGTAGTGGCGCACAGTAATCCCAACACTTGGGCGGCTGAGACAGGAGGATTGCTGTGAGTTTGAGGCCAACCTGGACTACATAAGTGAGCTCAAGGCCAGCCTGAACTGCACAGTGAGACCTTGTCTCAAAAAAAAAAAAAGCAAGAGACTATGAAAAATCCACAGCTGCTAGATGATGCAAAGAAGAATAACATAAGATTGATCAGAGGCAATGAAAACTCAGATGATAGCACAAATTGACATTATAAAAAGCTATTCACAGAATTAACGGCAGAAAACTTCCCAAACAAGGAAAAAGAATTTGACATACAGTAAATGAGGCATATAGAACTCCAATTAGTTATGATTTAAAAATCTATATCAAGTCATATAATAGTCAGGATTTCAGAAATTCAGCACAGGAGCAGAATATTGAAAAGCTATTAGAGAAAAGAAACAAATCACCTACAAAGGAAAGCCCATCCAAATTACAGACTTCCCAACACAAACCCTCAAGTCAAGGAGAGCTGTGAGTGAGGTATTTCAAGCCCTAAAAAAGAAAACAACCTCCAACCCAGGTGGATGTACACTGTAAAACTATCTTTCAAAATTAATGGAATAATAAGATACTTCCATGACAAAGGACACCTGAAGAAATTCATGACCACCAAACCAACACTCTAAAATGTTTTGCAGGACATTCTAGAAGGAGATGACAGGGACTACAATGCCATGAACCCCAGTAGAATGACTCCACCAGGAAAAGCAAGCAGTTAAACAGAGGGGGAAAAAAGGGAATCAACAATAGGAAAATAAGATGACAAAGATAAGTCAATACATATCAGTTACAACAATCAATGTTAATAGTTTCAATTCACCAATCAAAAGAGACAGACTGGCAGAATGGATCAACAAGCAAGATTCAACAATATGCTGTATACAGGAAACATATTTAATCCAAAAAGAAATTTGTAGACTGAAAGTCAAAGGATGGGAAACAATACTCCATGACATAGGAACCCAGGAAAAAAGAAGGGGTCAATATTATATTTGCAGGCAAAGTGGATCTCAAGCCAAGACTGATTAAGAGAGACAAAGAAGGGCACTTCGAAAACACATGGAAAATAAACAACATCCTCCTGAACAACCAATGGATCACAGATGAAATTAAAGAAATTAGACAGTTTCTACAACTAAACGATAATGCCCAGACAACATATCGCCAATACGGCAATGCAACAAAAGCAGTCCTACGAGGGAAATTCATAGCACTGAATTCACATATCAGAAAAACAGAGCAAGCTCAAATAAACAACCTAAGGTTGAGTCTGAAGCTTCTAGAAAAAGGAGAGCAAGTCAAGCCCGTAGCTTGTATGAGGGAGGGGATTGGGAAGATGAGAGCGGAGCCAAATGCGATGGCATGTACCTGTAATCTCCAGCAGTCAGGAGGCTGAGGCAGGAGGGTGGGCTACACAGTGAGTTCAAGGCCAGCCTGAACTGAATAGTGAAACTCTATCTCAAAACAAAAAAATATCAGAGCACAAATTAATGCAATGGACACTAAAAAACAATACAGAGAAACAATGAATCAGAGAGTTAGTTCTTTGAACAATTAAATTAAACTTGCAGACCCTTAGCCAATCTTATAAAAAAAAAAGGAAAGAAAAGACTCAACTCCATGTAATTCAGAATGAAAGGAGTGAAATCACAACAGATTTTGGAGAAATCCAGTTCATCAATACCTACTTCAAGGATCTGTATTCTTTTTTTTTTTTAAGCATCTGTATTCTAAGAAAATGGAAAACACACAGGGAATAGACAGATTTCTAGATATGTATGAATTACCAAAGCAGAATCAAGAAGATATAAAAATGCTAAATAAGCCAGCATCAGTCAATAATATTGAAGATGTAAGTAAAAACCTACCAACAAGAAAAGTTCAGGCCCTGATGGATTCACTGCTGGCTTCCAAAAGAGATTTAGAAAAAAAAAATTTAGAGAAGACCTAATGCCCCCTATGTCTCAAAGTGTTTGATGAAATTGAAAGGGAGAAAAAAAAAAAAAAAAGAAATTGAAAGGGAGGCAGTACTCCCAAATTCATTCCTGGAAGCAAATATTACCATGATACCAAAACCAGAGAAGGACCCAACTAAGACAGAAAACTAAATGCTAATCTTCCTCATGAACACAGATGAAAAAACCCTCAATAAGATACTACAAACAGAATGCAGCAAATAATCAAGATTATTATACACCATGACCAAGTAGGATTTATACCAGGGGTGCAGAAATGATTCAACATACGTGAATCAATAAATGTAATATCCACATTAATAGAAGACAAAAACCATATGGTCATCTCAATAGATACAAAAAAGGTGTTTGATAAAATCCAACATACATTCGTGATAAAAAAAAAAACTACAGAAAATTGGAATAGATGGTCTTTATCTCACTCTGATAAAAACTATTTATGACAAACCAACCGCCAACATCATACTAAATGGACGAAAACTGAAAGTGTTCATTGTAAAATCAGGAATAAGACAAGGACGTCCACTGTCACTACTCTTATTCAACATAGTTCTGGGAACATTATCCAGAGCAATTAGACAAGAGAAAGAAATAAAAAGAATAAGGATAGGAAAGGAGTCTGTGGCCATACCATCCTGAACGTGCCTGATCTTGTCTGATCTTGGAAGCTAAGCAGGGTCGGCCCTTGTTAGTACTTAGATGGAAGAGCAGGAAAGGAAGGAGCTATCATTAGTAGCAAATGACATGATGTCCTACATAGAAGACCCCAAAAACTCCATCAAAAAACTTCTAGATTTAATAACCAAATTCAGTAGCATAGCTGGATACAAAGTCAACACACAAAAGTCAATAGCCTTCCTGTACACTAATAGCTCACTGAGAGAGAAACCAGGGAAACAGCACCTTTCATGGTAGCATACCAAAGAAGGGAAATATGTAGGAATCAATCTAATGAAGGAAGCAAAAGACCTTTATGTTGAAATCTACAGTGCCCTGAAAAAGGAGATTGAAGAGGTTATCAGAAAATGGAAAAAAGGAAGAAAGAAAATGGAAAGATATCCCTTGTCCTTAGGTAGGAAGAACCAATATAGTGAAAATGGCCATACTTCCAAAATAGTTACACAAATTTGATGCGATCCTGATCAAAATACCTATAGCATATCTCACAGAATGAGAGAAAACAATCCTAACATTCATTTAGAACATGAAGAGACCTAGAATAGCAAAGGCAATTCTGGACAACCGAGGCAAAGCAGAGGGGCATCACATCCCTGGCTTGAAATTATAGCGACAGTGATAAAAACAGCACGGTACTGGCAAAAAACAGACCCGAGGGTCAGTGGAATAGATTAGAAGATGCACAAACAATTCCAAACATACTCACATCCTATTTTTGACAAAAGAGCCAAACATCTACCCTGGAAAAATGATAGCCTCTTTAGTAAATGATTCTGGAAAAACTGTCCCTCTGTATGTTGAAGATTAAAAGTACACCCATAACTTTCACCATGTACTACGCTAAAATAGAAATGAATCAAAGATCTAAACATTAAAACAGAAACACTAAAAATAAATAAAGAAGCAAATAAAACAGAAACACTAAATCTGCTGGAAGATAGAAGAGGTAGAACTCTTGAAGGCATTGGTGTAGCAAGGACTTTGTGAACAAAACCCCAGTCACACAGGAAATAGCACAAAGAACCATCAACTAGGATCTCATCATACTAAAAAGTTTTGCACAGCAAAAGAAACCACCAAGAGAGTGAAGAGACAACCCACACTGTGGGGGAAAAGTTCAAAGAATCAGACCCCCCTCTCAAATTTAAAGACCCAATCCAAAAATGGGCATCAGAAATAAACAGACACTTCTCTGATGAAAAATCAGAAACAGCCAATACATATATGAAAAAATGTTTAATATCATTAATCATTCGAGAGATACAAATTAAAACAATGCTGCGATTCCATCTCACCCCAGAAAGAATGGCTATTATCAGGAAATCAGCCAGTGACAAGTGCTAGGAGGGCTGTGGGGAGAAAGGAACCCTTCTCCACTGTTGGTGGGAGTTTAGACTGGTGTAACCACGGTGTAAATCAGCATGGAGATTCTTCAAAGCACTAAGACTAAAGATCTCATTTGACCCTGCTATTCCCCTTCTTGGTATCTTCCCAAAAGAATTAAAAACATCCATGCCACAGTAATATATGGGAACTCATATTTATAGCAGCATAGTTTTTAATAGTTAAATCTTGGAAACAACTGAAATGCCCATCAACTGATGAAGGGATAAAGAAGGTGTGTGTGTGTGTGTGTGTGTGTGTGTGTGTGTGTGTGTGTGTGTGTGTGTAATGGAGTACTACTCTGCCATAAAGAAGGATAAGCTTGTGACATTTCTAGCTAAATGGATGCACCTTGAGACCATACTCTTAAGTGACATAAATTGGACACACATGTAAATACCACATTGTTTCTCTGATGAGTGTAAATAAGGCCCAAAATGAATAATAGGTCTTGGGAAATGGGAAGAAAATGTTCAAATGAGGAGAACGAGGGAGGGGGAAGGGGAAAGGAAAGAAGGGACACACAGAAAAAAAAATAGAAGGAAAAATGGAAACAAAGATTTTATAAATAAGAGGGGGACAAGGGATTGAAGAGGAGAGGGTAATGGGAAACATGGAGGGGCAAGACATACCGTGTACAGGGACAAACTTCTGGTGATGAATGTGATCATTATGCATAGCTAAAATATGCTGATAAAAATCTTTAAAAAACAAAAAAAGGTGCACTTGAAAATAATAAAATAAAATGAGGCAAGAGAGAGGCCACTGCTGCTCCACTGTGGGCCCCGCGGCTGCTCCGCTGTGGGCCCCGTGGCTGCCCTGCAGTAGGCCCCATGGCTGCCCCACAGTGGACCCCAATGCTGCTCTGCAGTGGGCTCCATGGCTGCTCTGCTGTGGGCCCCGTGGCTGCTGCGCTGCTGCTCCGCTGTGGGCCCGGTGGCTGCTCTGCTGAGGGCCCCACTCAGGGCACCTCATGGACTGGACGCACCCCCACCCATAGCACGACGACAGGGTGGAGCTGGGCGGTCTGCTGTGAGTGTATGTGCTTTCCCACCTCCAACCATGGCAGTTTGTATACATCCATGTATGTTATAGTATAGTCTGAGGCAGCTATATCTCTTTCCAAGGCGAGAGTCCAAGGATATAGATAAACCCAGGAGTACAGTTATTATCACAGGGAAGATGAATGATTGAGTGGTAGGGCAGTGGAAATGAGGGAGGAGAAAAATTGAATGATCAAATGGGCCATCATCTGTGTAACTGAGTAACAAAGGTGAAGGTAACATTATGTAGGACAGCATCCAGAGCTAATTCCCTTCTATGTTCTCTATAATTCTGTATTTCCTCAATCATTTTTGTATTAACAGAAGTGAAGATAACTTTATATTATACAGCATCCAGTGCAAATTC